>JAQBSW010013209.1:0-14624 GCA_029291075.1 Eudiplozoon nipponicum | reverse complement strand
CTTCCGTCAAGAATGTCCAGTTTCATAGTTAATTCTGATAATGTCACTAAAAGTACCAAGTTAGTTTGATAACTATTTAACAACTTCGGTTTGGACCAATTTTATTTCACACAGTTTATTATATGGAAACACTTGTATATAACAATTTTCGGCTGGCTAAAAAAACATTGAGTAAAAATAATTACAAAAAAATTTTGATAATACTCTAAGCAAATACATTTTGGCTAAATCGATAAATATAATATTGCAAACACTAATATTGGTGCATAGATTTTAGACATATTCATTCAACAAAAGGATTACAAGATGAACTTCTATCGAAACAGATTTTGAAGAATCTTAGTTCAAATTCAAATTTATCTATTCCATTTTGAACATTAACGTGGCAACCTTACTTGTAAAGACAGACTGACTTCATTAACGCAGCTATGAATTATCTATAATATTTGGTTGCATTTTAAACATTTTACAAATATATGCTATGTAAAAGGCAGGAGAATGTCGATTTAAACTCGAGGTTTTCTCCTAAACTTTTTCCTACTTTTTAGTAATTCTACTAGTTTCTGGATAATTTTTATTTAGTTTATTACAATTAAATGGTCCTTCACCCAAGACCGATGAGTACAATGTCTTACTAGCCTTTATATAAAACAGTGTATCTACAACTCCTTTTACCTTTTCATATTAGCCGGAACAGCTGCACGACGTTTAGAGCAACTGGAGTTAATTTATCAGTTATTGGTAAATACGCAATGTCATAGAGAACTATCCTGACACCACCCAAATTTCTAAGATTCTTTTCGACAGAATAAGTATACTATTTAATAGATGAAGGTTAATTATTGATCTTTTGTGTAGAAACTCAACATGGAGGGAACGATAGGAGATTTAACATATTCTCTTTCGAAATACGATCTATAAACGGGTAATTACTACTCAAATTCCAATAAGCTGTGACTTCTCAGAAAGCCAGTACACAAGGTATGACCTTCATCAGCAAAACGCTTGTCAGATAACAATGTAAATATTCTGTTCACTGCAACAGATTGGTTTAATTTAATTTACTCATATAAATGCCATCGCGGCTTAATGCGCTATGAGGGCCGTAATAGCCGATTACCGGAGAAACGAATTAAAGAACGTCTTAGATTGAACACAGCTATCCAAAACAATGAAAATCAGGGGAACTTTCTGGCGTTTTCCAGTGCCAATAACGAAAACGCTATGCGCACAGCGGAAGCTGATATATGAAAAGTCTGGAATCCTCAGCTAAATAAACAAAAATTTGTAAATGATTTGAATATAAAGTGGTGAAGTTTTCGTGTGTATATGTGTGGTCTCAGCTAGTGCTTTCTCTTTTACTGTTTGTTGTTGTATAATGTATATATTTAATCCAAATTAATCCCCAATGATTTAAAAGTTTTAAAATATGGAGTACCAGTTTTTACAGTCGAGATGAGTTCTAGAGAAAAGAAAAGAAACACTTTTAACTGTGCTATATAAGCTTTATTTATACCTACACTTTACCGGTTACTGATATAAAATTATACTTACATGAAAATGGCTAGACAAAAGTCTACACATGAAAATAAATATAATCTGACAAAATCTAGTAGACTTCAAAATCAATAATCCGTCGAACATATGTATTGTTGAAAATTTCCCATATTATCGAAGCACAGAATACATTCTAATTCTTATAATTATACTAAGACAAACTAGTAATTAAGCCTTGCTTGATGGGGTAGTGACAACCATACTTTAAATAACATTTTCGGACGGAAGATAAATACCAATCAAGTTTAAATTAAACAGTCGCACCAAATAGAAAAATGGTTGCCCGTCACAAGCACTGAAGCACTTGACCCTCTATGTTCATCATCTGAGCATGACGGTCGACTAACTATCGAGCATCAACCCGCAATGCATATATGAGTTATTGAAAATCATATGCATAAAAATTATGCATCTAATCTTTTTGTCAAGACCAACATATGCGAGACTACTAAAGGTAAAAGTCGTATTTCTTATATTTATTACTTTATGAATGATTTACAGTTTGATTCTCGTTAGTCACATTGACATTGTTCCTTGATAGAGTCAATGGAAGACCAAAACGCGTCAAAACCTACGACTGATGTTAGTTTGACAGTGTTGCGACTAGATCAAGAAGATTGGATTTGTGCTTATCACAAGATCGCAAAATTGATTTAAAGAATTGACCAAAATTTTCGAACACGAAATCCTTATTCTAGCATCCTATGTAAAGCTCTTATTCCGAAAAAAACAGATACAATAATTTAAATAACGGCTATGATTAGTATATTTACTGTCTTGTGATGATCAGTGCATTGACAGTTTAATTTCCAGTTGCAGTCCTGAATATTTTTGGCGCTTATCTTAATGAATAGATCGATTTGCATACCAAAATAATTATATTACAAATTTATCATATTCAATTAAACGAACATTGGTTTCGCGGGTAGTGATAACAATTATTATAATCAAGGTTGCGGTCTTGATATAAACACCTGACCCATTAATTACTTACATATGTCAGTATAAACTAAGAATTGTATAGTGTAGAAAAGGCAATTCATCCAGTAGACCGGTTTCGTCCCTATTGGGAACTCATCATGTACTGGCCAGAATTTTCCGCGGACAGGACTCGAACCTGGGCACGTCTGCTTCGGAATCGGGTGCTCTAAAAACTGAGCCATAAATCATATGGTCATTGTTTGTTTGTGTGAAATTGGCTTAGTTTGAGGAGAGATAGGAATACATGTATTGCCCAATAATTGTATGTTTTTCAATAAAATATAATAAAGAATATAATCATGCCCCTATGTAGTTTTAAATTGAAAATTTCAATTTCTGGTGAAATGTACTAGAGCGATAGTACTATTGCCACTTTTAGTTTGCTACGTGCAGACTTGTCCTGCATAACGATTTAAATTTTATCTCAAAACGAGGCTGTCTTAAGGTTAATCAAAATGAAACATTTATCAATGAAGTACGAGGCGTTTTAGTCACTTGTATTTTCCCAATGCTGGGCCAAATAGAATTTGCGGCGCCACTCAAGCCATATAGATTAGGAAATATCCAAACAGTCATTGTTGTCTCCTAATTTGATGAGATAAATTTCTGAAACAGTGTACAAGGTACAACGTTGAAAAAGTTAATGAAAAGTATTAAATTGCCACGTAAACTACGTTACAAATATTCACGTTTAAATAGACAAAAGCCGCTATTCACATCCTCCGTCGAATTCCAACTTGAAATAAAATTTCCAGGCGATTGGTAGCTTTTAAGCCCAATAAATTTTTACATGTCATAGCTATTAATCTGATAGCACCGGTCGTATTAAACTGCAAGCACGTGTGTTTATTTTAATGCATGTTTGCCTGTAGAATTTCCTCGCATCAATTTAGTCAAACAAGTATATGGCTTGCTCATTTGGAGCGCAGGTAAAGTCTTGTTCATGCGTAATTGTATGTATGTATGTATCTAGTATATATGTATGTTTACGTATATATATATATATATATATATATATATATATATATATATATAGTAAAGAATGAACGTAGGATTCGGTTATGAATATGTTAGCTGTATACTCTTTATCAGTATTTAATTCTTCAGATGGCGTTGCTTTTTCGAACATGTCAGACCGAAAATGACTACTTAAGGTCACAGGCGATATCCACGAGGATGCACTTGATATAAATACCTACGAGAACATATTGAATTAAATTTATGTTGCTCAGTGTATCGATCATCAGCTGAAATTAATGGATTGACGCCCAAGGTATTCTGATGTTCACTTGTTCCAACGTTTCAAAATTGATTATCTTGCGCTATTTCCCAGGCTACAGGAAACGTACTAGCGAAGATAGCCTTAATAGATTAAACACTGCGATAAAGCTTAGCGATCAATATAGTTCTCTCTGGATTGCTTTTACTTCCTTAAAATAGTCTGAGTTAGGTGTGGAATACCTACTAAAACTTTATTTAGAGTAATAAAATTTAACAATAATTGATTGCGCGGGTGCTGGTAACAATTCTTTAAATCAAGTTTGCGAGCTGAAGTAAACACAATCCTACCGTATTTAACTGTCGTCGAACAACATAGCAAAAATCCGCCAACCGGGTAACGCACTGACGCGTTTCGACCTTCATGATCATCATCAGAGTACGATGGCAACCGACTATCAGAGGATCAAACCGCATTGAATATATATGGAAATCAAATTTAGATATGCGGTTCTCACCTCTAGCGGTCTCGCATACATTGAACTTGACTGGAAATGTCGGCTGCACAATTTCTATGCAGTCACGAACATTAACTGTTTGCAGCTTTAAGCCACATATACATATATAGGCAATACAATTTAACAATAATTGATTGCGCAGATGGTGGTCACAATTTTTTAAATCACGCTTGCGAGCTTGCAGTAAACACCGATCACATTGTATTAAACCAGTCATTGAACAACATAACAAAACTACCGCCAGCCGCAAAGCACTGGCGCGTTTCGACCTTCCATTAGAGTAGCATTAGCAAAATATACCAAAATCTGCTGCCCTATTTGTAAGTATTGGCAGTAAGCTCTTAACTCACTAGTTTGTTTCAAAAGCGCTAACTTTCGCACGTTGAAGTTTCTTTTACAATAGTAAATTTTATTTCACAAGAAGTAGTTGACAATGCGTCTTCAAAGCCAACTCATCATATATGATAAGCAAGAAACCTTTAAACGACACCAAATAAAATTATATTGGCGATCGGCTAAATCTCACTGAAATCATGACAACAAATATTATGAACACCTACTTCTACAGAAAAGCAAAGTACACTTACTTTGATTGTCATCAATTATCATATTATTGTGGCCTGCAAGCAAGGATGAAACTCATGAGTTAAGTTGGTTAAACTCTTAGATTTTTGTTAGCATATGCTTCTTATTCTAATTGAAATCACAAGCTACTTGGTATGTAATACCTAATGATAATTGCATATAAATATATATATATATATATGAGTTAGCCACAAAAGAATACCTAATTATTAAAAACCTAACCGAATGATGTCATTATTACAAAGAAGTTCTAACATATGTAGGCCAAGTCCAGAATGTATGGTTTAATGTAGAAGCACACTTTCATAAAGTTTTTTTTTCCAACAATTTCAAAGAAATTACCTGATGTCGCTACGCTTTACTGTATAGGAGCATATTATATTTAGGAAGTAGGCTTTAAAGTCGCTTCGCAACAATCTTTTGCGAAGTTGACTCTAACACTGCTATGATGCACATACATATATATAGGAGATAACACTGTTGAAATGTCTCATATTTTTGTTAAGAAATATGTAGTGGGTTCCAGACGTAGTTTCAGATATCCACAGAAGTGTCGCTAGTAAGCACGAAAAACATTTGTATATTATATAATAAAGTCTGTATAAGCTTACATTGGATTTTACTTCTGGTGATATCTTACCTCACTTGTTACGAGGTACACATTTCATAAAACACAATTGCGTAGATGATAATCCTTGCAACCAAAATTGTATACCTAGTTAGAGTTTTCGTTTGTACTGTTAAGGCTTGTGGCAACAAAAAGGTAGTATTAGTTAGAGTATTTAAACGTCAACTTAAGGATTATAACAACCAAAATTGCATTCATAGGTAGAGTATTTTAATTTTACGTAATCACAAGTCAGAATTGCACACCTAGTTAGGGATATTTACTTTAAATAGAAAATTTCTTAAAACTATTATGCACAGGAATGTACGCACTTATACTTTAACACACACACACACATATATATATATATATATATATATATATATATATATATATATATTTCCTCATTTTAATCCAATTTTTTTAAAGAGTTTTACTGAGGCTGGCTTCAGATTTTGATTCATGCAATGGTTTTTACCTACCATTAGCTAATACTGTGTTTCAAATCGAACTTAACGATTTTTTCACAACTGTCTCATTCGTAATATTATCTCGAGATTTTATTTCGAAAGATTTTCTTATCAATCTCGTCATTCTGTTACGACTACATTTTTGCTATGTGTCTGCATACATCGCAGATAATAGTATGCCCCGTCTCCGCTACTTCTAGGGAATGATCAGATTAAGCAACTTTTCCATACTTATGCTCTCTTCTTCTTACCTTGATTTGGCGCAAGGTCTCAGAAACATACATAAGGCAACATTCATTGCATTTGTTTTATACACTCTTAATGTTTGTATAGGATCATTTAATTTCTTTTAGTTTAGGATGTCTAGTGCTCAGGGTAAGTTAATCTATTAAAAAGGATTTTATATTGTATTTTAAATCGATTGATTTTACTTTCCTGCTTAATTTATAATTCACTAGTACCATTCTTTTAAACAATAAAATGAACTAATCTGGTCCGCCCATCTGAGCTGAAATTTTCTTATTCACATTTGAATTGTCATTGTATTGTCGGATATTTCTATCATGCGTTTTCTTCCCATAGATAGAGCTTCAATAACTTTTCGACATAGATAATTAGTTATATTTTCACAACGTTAGATCGCTTCTGGATTCTAGTTTAATTGTTCCTCTAGATAAGCTTATCATTCTACAGACATTGCATACCGTAAGGCGCATACAGCTGTCGAAATCTATCCGAAAGCTGTCTGCAGTAAATCTCTAGCTAGATCCGAACTCTGAATATGCCCATGTTTGTATGATGTGCCATGTTCTCCTCTTCTGGTTATGTTTGGTCGCGCGGTACCCCCCACATACGTAAAATTGAAAAAACGTTTTTCTGTAATCCTACTTCCGCTATGGAATGGAAATATTTTTTCTTAAATTTAGGGTATTTTTAAGTAATCAAAAAGACAATTTGAATTAGCAAGATGGAGAATCAAATCGTACAAAAGGGCATCCAATACAGTTGGAAGATTACAAAATAAATGATAACATAAATAAATTTAATTCTTAAACATATCAGACAAAACGCGCCACTCATCCAGAAAGCTCGTGGTTATGGTAATACCATATTCCATATTTGCTAATAGATTGCGGAGATTAGCAAAATTGAACATCTGAACGATTTTGAAACAAGCAATAAAATTAGGTTGTAAGTTACTTTGATCACATTAAGATTGTTTGAAATACCATGCAAAATAGACTAATATTTACGCTTCAGATAAAAATCAAATGCGGCGAAATTCGGGCAGCTTACAAAAATGAGCAAATTCAGAGATTCTATTTAGCCAGGCGATCACAGGAAACTGGACATCAGATGGATTGGAAAGACTGCAGTCAAATTTCGATATATACCCGCTAAAGACATACCAGGCTAATTTCATGATAAATTGAAGTAGCATACTGCAGAGACATCGCGTATGTGGCAACAGTACTAAAATCGCTAGCCGCATTATTTCATGAATTCTAATCTAACGGCAGGGAACGTAGATAAGAAATATCAATGGTTATTATCATTCAAATATTTCAATTTATCTGCTTTGATGCCTTTATTTTCGATTAATTATTCTAAATAGCTTCAAAACATACTACACATTAAGAAACTCAGAACAACATCCAATGAAGCTGAGCCACCAAATTATACTATTAAATTAAATCCATTTTAAAATAGAGCGTTCTAACCAAAAATAACCTTTAAGCATTTGACGTCTGTTCGTATAGAGCAGGAAGAGGCACGCATTTCTATAGACGGCGCACTATGAAATGCTGAACCAGGTATAAACCCAGGTAAATTTCTGCCTTTAAGCATTATACATATAAATGTAATTATAAATATACAAATGCATATTTATATTCATAAATTAGTATTCTTATAAACACATATGTATATATGTATATATGGATATATACATATACATTTGCATATATATATACATATAAATATACATATGCATATATATATACATATGCATATGCATGTACATATAAATATACTTATATATACATATAAATATACATATATATACATATACATATACTTATACATATACATATACACAAATATGCATATGCATATGCATGCACATATACATATACGTATACATATACATATACATATACATATACATATACATATACATATACATTTACATATACATATACATATACATATACATGTACATATACATATACATATACATATATACATATGCATATACATATACATATACATATACATATACATATACATATACATATACATATACTTATACATATACATATACATATACATATACATATACTTATACATATACATATACATATACATATACATATACTTATACATATACATATACGTATACATATACATAAAACTATACATATACATATACATATACATATACATATACATATACATAAAACTATACATATACATATACATATACATATATATTCATATACGGTAGGTATACTACATATACATACAGACATACATATATATGGATATACATATACAGAAAAATATACAGAAAATTATATATATATATATATATATATATATATATATTTATACATACGGAGATTTTAGATTAGTTATACCTTATTGAAATTTTTTCGTTGCTAAACTGCACACCGTTTTGTGGAACAAAATGGTAACGCGTGACAACATATGGTGTAATTTATGGCTAACTGCACAGAAATGTGTAAATATTTTGCAAACGAAGTTAACTGATGAAGTGCTTTTGCCATATTTTCATCGGTTAAACAAAATTCTGCCAGCGATTCATGTTGATCTAATTGTACTGTTGTCTAAACGCGCTTTATTGAACGGACACGTTGTCCACTGGGATTTGACAGCTGCAAACAGGACTTGGAATGCATGAATGAGAACAGCAAATGCCAATTTATTGATCAGGCTACGGTTAGACTTCCATGTGAGATGTCGCGTTTGATGGAGGCTGACGGATTTCGGACCAATATCAATTTCATTTATGCAAATAACTTAAATTATTTTTCAATATTTATTATCTAATTTGTGCCTATCATCATCACAAAATTTAAGATGGTTGAAATTTAGCTCATTTTGGTATTTCCAACTATCTAGCCGATGGCGCTAGCGTCGTAATATAATTAATTTTATATAGCATAATGATAGGTATTTCGTTCAAAATGATTATTTTATTTAGGAATTTGACTATTGCATGTTGAATTATCGATATATCTAAAGGACAGCTTTTTTGTGCTATATGCGATTACAATTAAACTAACATTTATTATGATGGCAAAAATTAGTCTAAAAATGAAGTTCCAAACTTCCATGATCGAGACAGCTTAAGGAAAGCTGACTTACTCGAACTAGCCCAACTAATAATAATTTTGGAATGGGTCAAGATGGCTTGATGATGGAATACAATTATTCAATCAAGTTTGCAAACTTTAGATAAGCACCAATTCTGTTTTATTTTACCATTCTCAAAACACAGTAAAGCTACCGTCAGTCGCACGTACTAATACGTTTCGATATTTGGTTACTGTCATCATCGCAAGTTGGTGGACTAGCCGAAAAAGATCTGACCATATTGCTTATATAAGTTACAAAATGTCAGGTGTTTCGCTCTCCCACCTATTAATCTCATATCCATTGTACTAGTCCGAAATATTGTCTGCACAATGTCTATGCTTCCATGAACATAACGATTTCACCGCACTCATCACGCGTGTATAAGCTATGCTAATGACAGTGTGGTGATTATAAAATTTCACATTTTCAAATTCGCGAACTTGAAATGAAATCTGTACACGTTTTATATAACCAGTCGTAAAATAAAGCAAAACTAAAGTCTGTCACACGTTATAAGAAAATTGGACATTCTGGGTTGATCATAGGAACACAACAAAAATTTGAAAAATGAGGATCAAGTGGCCAAGTATACATAAGTTATGGAAATTTATTTAATAGACCGATCGACCGACAGTAGTTCTGCTGTGTTGTCCGACTGGTCGGATTGTGTGAGACCGATGTTTAACTCAAGTTAATAACCTTGATCTAAGGAATATTATTATTTTATAAGAATGACTGTATTTATATAATAAACTTCCGAATAGATTAAAACACCTCCGAAAAATTCTGCAAATCAAGTATTGAGCTTGAAGTAAAAACCAATCCCATTATATTTAACCAGTCGTCGAACAACCGCCAGTCGCACGCACTGACGCGTTTCGATCTTCCATTATCATCTTCAGAAGACGAGGGCAAACTAACTTGCGAGGATTAAACCACATTGCATATATATGGAAAACAAAATGAGATATGCGGTACTCACCTCTATTAGTCTCGCAAACATTGTACCCGACTGGAAATGTCGGCTGCAATAATTTCTATGCAGTTACCAACATTAACACCAGCTTGCAGATTTCGCTACAAACATATATATATATATATATATATATATATATATATATATGTGTATATATATATATATATATATATATATATAGTCAATACAATTAAACCATATAATTGATTGCGCGGAAGTAGTAACATTTCTTTAAATAAAGTTTGCGAGCTTGAAGTAAACACCAATCCACTTGTATTTAACCAGTCGTTGAACAACATAGCGAAATTACCGCCAGTTGCATACATTGACGCGTTTCGACCTTCCTTGGATCATCATCTGAGTACGACGACAAACTGACTAGCGAACATCAAACCATATTGCATATATATAGAAAAAAAATTAGATAGGTATGTACAATTTATGCGAGACTACTAGAGGTAAGAGCCGCATATCTAATTATGCTTTCTATATATATGCAATGCGGTTTGATCTTCGCTAGTCAGTTTTCCGTCGTTCTCTGATGATGACCATGCAAGGTCGAAACGCGTCAGTGCGTATGACTGGCGGTAGCTTTGCTTAGCTCTTTGACGACTGGTTAACTTCAACAGGATTGGTGTCGACTTCATGCTCGCAAACTTGATTTAAGGAATTTTGACAACCAACCGCGCAATCAATAATTGTTTATTTTTATTACCTCCACAAAATGTACCAGTACCATGTGATAAGACTTCGGATAACGTACAATTTAGTGATAAGTTGAAAATGCTTTTTAAGAGACAGTGCATTGATTAATTACCTCTGCCTGTTATGTGATAAATATTTTACCGTCTACTTTCCTCATTATCTCTCATTAAAGTGAAATTTCTTGGTGGAATAAGCATACCAAAGGGGCCCGGAAGCAGCCTTCCAAAATATACGGAGGAAAAATTAGAATGTAATAACCTTGTTACAAAAAATAATGATCAGGAAAATATATTCTAATTCTTTTTATAAAAACTTGAACAAAATTTTCAACCTCGCAATATTTTATAATGCGAGTAGAAGTGAAGAGAAGTATTTATTTAATTTTTATGAATAATTATTCGACTATTTCTCGATTAATGAAACGAAAGAAGAATGACTGAAGAGTTAATCACATTATAAGATTGTAAAATAAATATGAACAATTATTCCTTAAAAAAAAATTTGCCAAACTACGGTGGGTTTGAAACAAGAATTAAAAAAATTGTAGAACCTCCTTCATTAATTGAAAAATACAAATTTCTTCTCGATTCATTAATGTAGAATTTTTCTCAATAGTCATATACCAGTGTTCTCTGACCATAAATATTCGGTACAAACTTGGTTCCAATGTCTTCAAACTATTTCGCTTCTTTCGACTTTATTGTCTCAACAGGTTTGCGCCAGCTATATTAATTTACAATCAAATTTTCTGCCATGGTTATATTACGAAACCATCTAATGAAGCATAAAACAAGGCCGGTAAAAGTCAAATAGCTGGGCATGGAAAATTGTTATTTGTGGTAATCAAGCAATTCTGTAAGTTATTAATGCGCGATGGCAATCAGTAGCTTCTGAAATGATTTTTCCAAGTATGCGAGATAATTTATCGCATATTTAAAGTCCGTTTCTGCTCATTTAACATATTTTCAACATTACGTAAAGTAATGATTTTCGATGATCATATTTGCATTTTAAAAATAGCAATTTAAACTCTCTGTTCGTCTTTGACGAGTTAAAACGCAAACATTCTGTCATTATTGCAATGTTATGACAGGAATGTAATTGCTAATATGTAATGTGTTTATGACCTAAAAAGGACAGGATGACAGTTGCTCAATCTAAAAAGCCATGATTAAATATATAGAGAGAATCTCTCTTTTAATAGCCATTAATTCCTGAACGGTTTAACAGAAGAAGTTATATATATAGGAGAGAAGAGTATATATATATATATATATATATATATATATATATATATATATATTTGTTTCAATTATAGAATAATTGCAGAAAAGCACAAATGCAGTTGGTTTATGATAACATGTTTACGACCTGGTTGGGCAACTCCGCGATTGTAGCTAGAACTGCTGCAAGTATAAAATAAATGCAAGTAAATTCGCTGCAATGTAATGTAATTTAGCTCCAATATCGAGGAAATAGAGAATGGCACACCATTCTAAATGTATTATTAACTAAATTTCACTCGTATTTGCTTCAAAATTAGGCCTAATGATTTTGATATCAATTCAACAAATCAATCAAAAATATTTGTGATTTACATTGTATTGAATGTCGTCAGCAAGCCCACCAGCAACACCGACCAGCTGAAAGTCTTCAAAACGCGTTGTGGGTTCTATTTAAGTGCATAGCATCACTGGCTAATACAGAAAAATTTCCAGTAAGTCAAAAATTATGTTATTTTTAATAACAAAGCTTATTATGAAGTCTTTACTAGTTTATACCAACTATATATATATATATATATATATATATATATATATATAGTGTGTGTGTGTGTGTGCTATGTTTAATTGCAGTTATATATGACAGGATTTGTCATATATATATATATATATATATATATATATATATGTTGTTTGTATATATAGTTAAGAAAGTATGGTTATATACATTAAAGACAAAACTTTTCACAAGTTAGCAAAAGCAAGTCTTCAAGTATTCAGTTTTTATCGTTGTTGGAAGCGCGTTTATTAATTAACAGAAATTGACGCGACGCCTGCTGAATCTGGGCACACATGCTCCGGAATAGAATGATTATACCACTACTCACACCCTTGACACAAATTGCGAATAATTTTATTAATATAATAGCTTATGAATTCGGTTTAACTTTACCTAAGATGGAGCCTACCCGGCATCTCTGAAGTATGGAAGTTGTATATAACTACCCACGATCTGTCACCATAGAAAGAAGTCATTCGACCTAAGAAGTTATATTCAGCAGAATTTTAGTAGTAAATGCTTTATTATATATGTGGTTAATGCAAAATAAGCATAGCATGGGTTAGCAAGTGTTATAAATTAAATGTAAAAGTTTCACCTTTGTAGGGAATCGTCAAGTATTTTCAAACAGAGAAAGCTATATTGATTTATAGTGAATTATCGATTTTATAATATATTTGTTGTCCGTATATACTAATTATTGTACGTACTATCAGAAGCAATTCATCAATTCGATCCGTTTTTTCCTTTTTAGGAATTTATTAAGGGTAAGATATGTGTCCAAGATTAGCTCTCGTATCATAACACAACCTCTAACGCACACTGCACACAAATTTCAGCTGTTTGCAAGTAACAAAAAATATTTTGTTAGATAAACGGGCAATATTTTTCTATTTCTGCAAAACATTATAACTTTTATTTGTCGTCAAATTGAATAAGTGCAGTTTCACAGTAACTACACTGTGCATATTTATGAAAACCCAAAGTAATATCACATTACTACACAAATATAATTATACTAAATGCATTAATTAATGTTAACCGTCAGTCAGAGCATTTTATAGAGATCCAGGTTGCAACGCAAGTGTGCCACAGTTCCATCCTCATCCGCGGAAAAGTCTAGACAGTTCATTACTAGTTCCCAAAGATGATGAAACCTTTCTCCCACACACATCGTCATTGCTTCCAAATGCTTAGCTTTTTTATACTGATAATATATATATATATATATATAGATATATATATATATATATATATATATATATGCATTATTAGTCTTTCGTAGAATAGGGTAACCACGTTGCTTTAATAAAGTTATCGTTACAAGTTTCACCTATTTTTTTAAAATTTGAGAACAAAATAACTAACTCGATAGAATAACATTAACTGATAAATCTTATTTCTAAAGGTTTCTACAGCCATTTTTCTGGATTTGTTAATATTGTCGTTTATCCAATCCCAACTGTACTTTTGCCTTAATCAAACCCCTCTTAGCGGTCTGTCTTTTTGCGTAATTTAGACCACTCCTTTTGCGTAACGTCATGTTGTGTGTCATCGCTTTCATTTTGAGTGTGTCCGTAACTGTCGGATGTGCCGTAGGCTATTTTAGATGGCCTATTTGTTAGGTATTTGTTCCAGTCCAATTTAATTACTTTTTTAATTATTTTATGCATTTTTAAGCAGGGGTTCAACTTAATAATTTCAATAGCTTCAAAAGCCAGAATCATTTTTTCCCTTTTTGCCTTCTATCGAACTGTTCGCAAATTGATGAATATTGTGCAGGTGTTGCACCTCTCTTTAATAGTTCTTGAGGGAGATTTTGATTTATTCTAATTTCAAGCCTC
>JAQBSW010013208.1:0-14634 GCA_029291075.1 Eudiplozoon nipponicum | reverse complement strand
AGACCACAGACAGCAGTGGAAGTATAATTACGTAATAAACTATTAAACTATGATTTCATGTGCGTTCGTTTATTTTAATTAACTCGTTTGACCCAGATGACCATTACGGCGTAGAGGCAAGTGGCGGTAGAATGATTTAGTTGTGTTTTCAATTGAACTTTCTTGGCCTGTAGGTATATGTTTTGTGTATTATTATGTGAACCATATACAAACAACTGCATGAAGTTTGGCGCAGAGCCAGAGTAACAGACTAGTATGCTTACTGTTTACTGATAATTATTGTCTGAAAAAGTTTTACGATGAGGCAATATAATACATTGATTTTTTAGACACGCCTCTAAATCCTATAAGAATTGCCATCTTAATTGACTTGTCTTCTCCATGGGAATTCGGGAGTATAAATTCTATATATGTTTAGTTAACAGTTCCCATAATGTAAAGGAATGAGCCTACAATATAGACTAGGTGAAGCAACTTATGGTTCAACAGGAACGGACCACTACATTGACGGCTCCAAAGTGATTAGAATTATTTGCCAAATATAACTGGAGCTAGCTTGAAACACCTTGAAATTGCTGTAAAAGTCGATTTTCCAAATGCCACCATGGAACTCAATAACTTTATTATTTATGACTATGTTCAGTGCGCCTTTCAGGACAAGTTTAAATTTGTAATGAATTTAGACCATAAAGACTTTTTAGTAGAAACTAACTTTAGGCTGTAACATATACGAACTTTCAAAGAGTAGCTAAGTGTTATTTGAAATTAATCTCTTCCACGCATAAAACAACTTTTCCAGCGTATTTGGTAGTGCAATTTTGCCACATCAGCAAACGTCTTCGGAGCTTTAGCTTTACTGCGGCTGACTCCTTTTGAAGGATAAGCCGGCTCCACATTTCATGGAGTTTCTTGGGAATTTTGTACAAGTGGTGTCCCCTCACCACTCGGCTTTTTGATCGAGGACGCACCTCTAGCCTTTGCACATCCAAGCGCAGTCTGCAAGGCAGCAGTAAGTTGCATGGTTTCCGGTGGCTGTTGAGAGCTCATTCGCCATTCGGAAGTACGGGATACTGTCCAGAAGTCCATGTAATCCTGTGGCTGTTGTCCCCTTTTGTGGCGGGGAACACACGCCGAGTCATGGTGCCGTCATCGGGCTCATGTGGTATTTTATAGGAGATCCGATTGCCGGTCGGAAATCCACCACGCCCTGATGACACCATTCGGAGAGGTTTACGAAAATCGCAGCACGTCTCTGTGTCTCTATTCAGTCTAATTTTATTTTTACCTAAGAAGATCCATCGATTTTTTTAGCTTTGCAGTCACTCTGGAAGCCGCTGTTGCCAATTAAATTGTAGAAACAACGCATACTGAAGAGTTCTTTTAGATTTTTAACGTATGGACCGAATTTTTATTTTTTGCATGTTTGCATTATATTTATTTCAATAAAATTTTTCCTTCTAAAAAACTTGCTGTCTTAAATCTCTATAAGGTTCCACACTCTAAACATCTGGTGGATTCTGTTGGTCTATTGGAAGAATTGGGCCGCATCGTTGGTGAAGAGCGTGCCTGTTTATATTGTGGTCGGCAATTTTATGGGCCTCGTAGATTCACTAGTAATCCTGCTTCCGTAATGGATTCAACTATTCCTTCTTCCACTAAGATTGAGCCAAACGTATTGAATTCTAAAGATGATAACCTAATATTACCATCTGGTATGGATAAAGACATGGCAACTGAAAAGCGACAAAATATTGCCAAGATTCATCGCGTTGCCTTAGCTTCAGTGAGACGTCACATGATTGATCATCCCGAAAGACATAACCGTCTCTGGTGAGTAAATTTTATCATTTAGGCAATGCTTAAAGAACTGTTCACATTTTGTTATCAAATCTAAAAATTATTGTTAAATAATGTCATATGTAATGCATTGACGAACTTCATTTCACCGTAACTGAATATATATTTATGCATTCGGCGTCCTGAATCAAGGAAAGATGATAATGGTACATCAAAAGGCGACTTAACACAACTGGTTCGCATATAAATTTCGCTCTTGATTATTACCTCCTGACGTTCATTTGACAGTCACCTAATACAAACCAAACGATTGTATTAATTTAAAAAGCTGTTGCGGCTCTGTCAGCTATAGTCGGTAATCTCCTAACTGTTCGTGGCGAATACGGTAGGATTAGGTTATCTGTTTGATATTATTAACTCAATTTATATTCATACGTTAGATTTTATTCTGTTTATACAGATTTGATGTATCGCACAGTGTATAGCTTTTTTCATCCTTGAAGGAAGTAAACTCACGATTTAAAAAATTCTAAATTCCACTCATTAAAAATATATACTAGGTTTAGTGTTAATTGAATTTAATTTGTTGTTCAAAGAGCCTTCTCCGTAACTTAAGCACGCCTCGATGTGTGCATGAAACGAACTCACTTCAAGTGAAAAATTTTCTTGCTAATGGCAGCCGTCATATATATTTTTTTACATTTACAGGAAGACGTTATACCTATGAACTGTGTATATTCAGTTAGATGTTCTGCGAAACTCTAAAAATATGTTCATGTAGGTTCAAGACTGGATTAAGTTTATACACATACTCAGCTGAATTTAATGAGCGATTGAATTTGAGAATGTGGCGCCGTGAAAGTTTATGTGCCGAAACCTTGCCATTTTTTCCTTATTAGCAAGGGACTATTTTTGACGTGCTGTAGGATGCACCTATCTTTCTGAATTTGCTCGTATGTGTGTTTACTCGTTCGATCCGACCATAGTAAATTTAAGAATTGGCTCATTAGTTTCGTTTTGGCAAACTATTGGCCATTTAAATTTGTGCTTTGTATACCTTGAGCTTTCTTTTACATTGTCCTAAATTGTCGTGTTTTTATTGGTTAATCATTGATTACTTTCTCTCTGAAGGTATGGGCCTAATGATCCAGTTGAATTGGCTCTGGCTGTAGCTCGAGCTGAAGATGAACTTCTGAAGGACTATTACAGCGGTAAAATTGGCACGAAAAAGGCCAGTTCTCAGGCGAAACCTTCAACAAGCGCGCAGCCATTAAATTGTCAGCCTGTTCAAACAGAATATGCATCTACAAAGTCTCTTCCAAAAGAAGTAGTTGCGCCAAAATCTGGTCTCATTTCGATAAATTCTACTTTTGCAAGTAATTGCGGGGATGTTGGTCGAGCCGACGATGAAATGAGCAATGACGATGAATGGGTAACAGATGAGAGTGACTGTGAGTTTGAGGCTGACGAGGTCGGTTCCCGCGATCAAATTCAGTCTATTGGAGTCTGTTCAGCTCCCATAGATAAACAAATAAATCAAGCGAAGCAGAAGTCACCCCGGGAGTGTACTTGGCGAAAATGTGATCTTGGTAAAGAGCCATTGTCGAAGACTGGCGATGGCAATCGAAGCAATGACGGAAACGAACTTGAATGTGCGAAAACAGATGAAGATTTCGACGAAGCTTCACTGTTAGATCCGAAAAAAGTCGCCAAATATCCTTCTGCTATTCCAGCCTTAGCTGGCGGAGAACTGTATCACCAATTCTATGATGGAACACTCGTAGCTTCGTCCTTTATAATGGTAAGTATGAGTACTAATAAGGCATAATTTACTTATTTTATCTACAAGGATGTGACGCGCATTTTTGGTAACAATGTGAAATTGCATGTTTTATTTTATAAGTCGATATTACGTAGCCATTGTACTTTGTCACAGAATAATTAATTTAGATTCTTTTCTG
This sequence comes from Eudiplozoon nipponicum, assembly GCA_029291075.1. NCBI lineage: Eukaryota > Metazoa > Platyhelminthes > Monogenea > Mazocraeidea > Diplozoidae > Eudiplozoon > Eudiplozoon nipponicum. The sequence goes on along the minus strand of JAQBSW010013208.1, from coordinate 10,876 downwards.
TGGAGTTTCTAAACGAGTATTTTGGACTTTTGCGTGGACAAATCAAACCACCTTAAATAGACCAGCACTCGCTATTCCTTCTTTTGGTATGCAATTCGCTTCCTCTAAACGTAAGATAATTATAAAAGATCACACACCTTTCAAGCTCCATCAATATCGGTAGCAGTATGACTGACGAGGTATGCCTATCGCGAGACCTGGAGTAATTTTCTTAAATATTCGTCATTGATAGAGGAGCACAAATATTTCACTCTGCATTGAACTTAGTCTTTACAATAAATCCGTATGTGCAGATTTATTATAGGTTATTAATATTTGGCCACGTAGTGTTGAAGATTTAAGACCTTTATAAGCATTCGTGCACCGCTGTTTCAGTAGCAAATTACATTTAGACTACCAAGTACAAATAATGAATGCTGATGTCCATGTACGCAGTTTTGAATCAATTAGACAACTAAATAGAGCTCTATCAACTTCGTGACACGGCCACATTTTGCGTTTCTCTTCAATTCGACTGCCCGGTAGGGCATTATTCTCTCACCCAACTCAAAATTGGCAGATTTTAGCGAGGCCAATATAACTGAGGTCAACAATATTCAAACTGAATAGTATAGGACACGCTCGACTGTCAGGATAAGGTCAACGTGAGCATGATTGTTCATGATTGGAAATTGCGCAATACGACATTGAGTTGATCTCAGTTGTGATCTTGTTGCAGATTTCTATTAGAATCATCTTCATAATTTTCTTTCCTTAGTTGGTCAGGGTTTCCTGCGGGATTTGGCTGTGTTTATGTTGCGATACACAAAAAGTCATAAGTAAAGCTTAAATATTGATGTAAATTGCTTTATTTTGTCTAAATTATTATTTTTCATATTATTATTACTTCTACGTTTAATTCTTTTTCGCTTATATGTTTTATTTATTTTTTCTTATCATGGTTAAATGGCAGTTAAGCCTTATGTAATAATGACTTTTGTATTGCTGTCCGTGACTTCGATTTGGAACTTGAAATGTCGCATATGTGTAGCGCGGAAATGTCGTAATTAGATTTTTCAATTGAACATAGTCTTCATTGTACCCTTCCAATGTGCAAAAAAAATTGAAATTTAATCAGTTAAAAGAAACGCTTCTTTCTCGTTATCTCCTCAATATCTACTGGTGAACATATATTTATATATAAATTGGAAGTCAAAACAAGATTGCGTGCGTCACAGCCACTTCAAGCTAAATGCCTTAACATGCTTCTTCTGCTTGCATAAATCATTACTTTACTTTACTTTACTGCGGCTGACTCCTTTTGGAGGATAAGCCGGCTCCACATTTCATGGAGTTTCTTGGGAATTTGGTACATGTGGTGTCCCCTCACCACTCGGCTTTTTGATCGAGGACGCACCTCTAGCCTTTGCACATCCAAGCGCAGTCTGCAAGGCAGCAGTAAGTTGCATGGTTGCCGGTGGCTGTTGAGAGCTCATTCGCCATTCGGAAGTACGGGGTACTGTCCAGGAGTCCATGTAATCCTGTGGCTGTTGAACCCTTTTGTGGCGGGGAACATACGCCGAGTCATGGTGCCGTCGTCGGGCTCATGTGGTATTTTATAGGAGATCCGATTGCCGGTCGGAGATCCACCACGCCCTAGTGACACCACGGCCATAGCCCCGTTAGCCCATGTACGATCGGCCATCGAAACATGGTTGACACCGTCGTACCACGTTGAGGAGGGGATGGACTTTACGACGGTTGCATAAATCCGGCTGCAATTTGTTTATCCATAAGGCTTCGTATGTGGCTAGCTCCCTTTTGTTATTGCATTTAATAATTATTTTAAATGCTACATCTGGAGAACATGCGTGCGATGTTTCGACGATGTGTTGCGCGATTGCAGGCGTGGATTCACCATTTGATTTAAAACAGGCGTTTAAATTACAGTGTTCACTCATTCAATTAATTAACCGTCTGGTCGATTGGCCTACGTAAGTTGATCGACAACTTGCGCATTTATATTGGTAAATAATATTTGATGTTGACATTAACGGCTGTTTCTCTTTGATTGCTGGTAAAGGCAAGTGTGTAACCCTAAATAACACTCGTAGTTTAGCTGCATTAAATGTGCGTGTTAATGCCGCTTCAACTTTCTTTTGTGCGATTCGGGAAATTGCATCACACTTAAATGGGATGTTCAGGTAGACTGTTTTCTTTTCTGGCCCGTAATAAGTCTGTTTCTGTTTAATTCCCCTTTTAATAATTGATTCAATTAATTGTCTAGGATAGCAATTAGACATTAAATCATTAATTGCTTTATTATATTGCTTTATATTCTCGTATCTGATAAAATTTCTTTTTGTTTTTGCACATAGGAAGGGTACAATGAATTTTATTAAAGCTCGCATTTCAAAAGAATATAGTGTCTGATGAGAAGACTATTTAGCACTTCAAATTCTAGTTTGAATCATTTCTTCCTCACCAGAATGTTATTTCCTTTCCTATGAGCTCGAAGACATAGACCATTTATTTTCGAGCTGATTTTAAAAATAAGAAAAACCAATTTTTTTGCTTAAGTCTATATTTTAAATCTGCCCAAAAGCTTTTGCGTGCAAATATATTTTCAAACGTATATCCGTATTTTAGCCAGACGCCAGTGACAACGGTGTGTTCGAGGTTTGTCTTCCATCAGGAAACGCTGTTGGTCATCGTGATTATCGTGTTTTCTATACACAGCATTTCGCGTCTGCTTCAGAGAATTGGAGAACTGCAAATTCTGGTCTTTCGCTTACTGGCCCTGGGGGCCATCGCATTGGCGTGACAGCTCCGCTTCATTTAGCCTATTCAACTCCAGCAATGCGAGCCGCTTATGCTACACATAGAGGTGGTAGAACTGGTCATGTATCGACAAACGTTCTCTCGTTAATCACCACCTTGCCATGTAATTCGACTGAGTCATATCCTGGTGGCGAAGTTTCTCATCAGAATGACCGGCATCTTCGGACATTTGTGTCAAACAGGAACCTGGCCATTTGCGATTCGATTAAACGAGCTCAAATAAACCAGTTGGCTTATGAAACCAAGAAATCGTTAAGATTGGGAGCCTCTGGTAACCTGGTGCTTCGTGGACATCTCAGGCGGCAGTATTGAACAGGCTGATATTTGCCTGCTGCATAAACTATACGATGGCGTAACGAATTCAGCCACATAGACGGACAGTTAAGCTACTAGTACATTTATCTGGCTGGCACGTAGAATCTACATTAACAAATGTCAACCATAGGTCCAGTTAACGAAAGAAATACCCAGTTCTCTTCCCGCTTGACAAAAATTGCGTTCAAATAAGAATTTGAGAACTTCATTCAAATAAATGTGCGCATACATTATATACATACTCGTTTAAAAATCTTGTGATTAATATTTAATTCTTCCTTCTTAGTAAACACTTAACACAAACCAAATAATGAGTAATTTTGTGCTCCGATCAAACGGCTCCTTGAAAACCGTGAAGATATTGCATAAACTGATCGAATGCACCTACTGTCTTGGTATTTCTATGCAGTCACGAACATTAGCTGTTTGTAGCTTTCGCCACACACATATATATCAACAATACAACAATTGATTGCACGGATGGTGGTAGCAATTCTTTAAATCAAGTTTGCGGGCTTGAAGTAAATACCAATCCCATTGTATTTAACCAGTCGTCGAACAACATAACAAAACTTATGATGATCATGGAAGTTCGAGACTCGCCAGTGCATTGCGACTGGCGGCATTTTTTTTATGTTGTTTGACGACTGGTTAGATATAATGGGATTGGTGTTTACTTCAAGCTCGCAAACTTGATTAAAAGAATTGTTGATAAATGTATTTCTTTAATTAACTATAAGTTGTAGACATTATTTATCATTTTTATAATTAGCTTATGATCCATTTATTTAATTCTAATACAATATTAGTACCATTCATAAAATGTCAAAAACATTGCTTTATTTTACGCAATGCTATATTTTTTCAAAGATACCACGTTCAGGCTAGCCAATTTTTCAATTTCCTCTGGTTTGCATTTATCAACAAACAGCGAAATATTTAGTATTCGTCAACCGTATGAGATTAAAATTTGGAGCATTTTCTTATCATATGACATATCTTTATATGGTGGTGAGCGTTTGGTACTTAAGGGTACCTAGTTCATAAAACCTTGCCAAACCATACTTTGTGGGCGCTATCTTGTTTCTGTGTATAAGTTTTATTAACCTGTATCGATTTTCAGTTATAAATACTAAGATATTTAAAAAATCTATTAAAATGGAATAGAGAGGTTACATAATGAATATGATGACAGTGGAAAAATCTATTGAACAATTTGTAAAGTTGCACTGTCGGGTGGTTGGAAGCAACGGCTGCATAATTTGGAATCGGAAACTAGTTGTTGTAGATAATTGTCTCATAAGAGATATGAAATTACTTATTGATAAACATTTTAAAGAATAATTTCAATAACGTTATTTTCAATGCCGATTGTGATTTGCACATCCAATTTACTTTTGGACACATGATTATGTTTAACTTAATTTCTTTTCTCCTATTGTAACTATGTATGCATGCCAGTTGTGATGCAATATTAAATTGTTGGCCTTATGTATCCTTTACTTGCATAAAAATTGTGGTAAACAAAGAAAAATTATAATTAGGTTGATGAATTGACAGCTATTTGCCACAATTGAGTGTGTCCACTAATTGTTTTAGGCACGAAATCCCCCGAAAGTACAAGTAATTGCACCATATACATGCAAGCCTGTACGATGCGTGATGTATTCGCAGGTAAAAATACCATCAAAATTATAATTATGTTTCAGTGGTAAAAATACTAGATCGTCCTCTTCCTGTGGGTTTGAAGGATATAAACTCAGAGGCGTCTTTACCTTGTTTGGTTTGTCGCCTGAGGTCGGTGAGCGTGATCTGTCAGGGACCTCTAGCTGTAAATATCAATAGTTAAGGGCCAAGAATACTAGTGAACTACTGAAGAATACTTCTTTGTAAATCTAGTTTTATGTGCTTTTCGTTCATTTGAAGTTTGAATACGTTATACAATATAAATTTATTGACCATATTCAACCTAAAATTGTTTTGAGTCCTAGTAAATATTTTTGAATAATTAATTGACATCTGTTCATCACAATGGAGTATATTTGACTAATCATTTTGGTCACGATATTCAATTGTGTAGGCTTTGCAACGAACTATACACGTATACAACGGAATAATCAGTATCACAGCCATGTACAATTGTCGGCTATTAAGACAAAGTTTCGCTTTTCTTGAGAGTATATTTGAAATAAATCCAGGTTTTTTCCCACGTAGTTGGTATTCCACGCAAGACTAATGATAACAGTCTGTCATCAGCATCCGATTTTAATGTATACACAGTCAAAATTTCCTTTAACAATCAACATTTTTTCTGGGTCTGGCACGCTAGTTAATTTCGTCACTTAAGTATACGTGTTTAGTGCGCAGTAAAACCGAACTCTAGTTTTAACTTGAGGTAGAATGTCATTCAAGAAGTACCGACAAGTTTTTGTAATTGTGCCCGTAGGACAAGCAATGGTCCGCCAGTCATCGTGCCGCAAATTATAACAATTACGGGCCAAGAATATAATGGTAGAGCGTAGATGCAGAATTTTGTAAATGTGGATTTTAGTACATTATATATATATGCATTCTGCAAACGTGTTACTTATTTGATTTATAATCTTTATGAGGCCTTTAGCTGTATGTAAGCGCACGTATGGACGAGTAAAATTTCTAATTAGGATTAATTAATTAATTAACAGCCATTAGTTATAATTAAAGTTTTCCTAAAATTAGTTGAGACACCAAATTTCCGTAAAAAAGAAACGTATTATGTAATTTACACGCGAGTGTGCTCTTTTCATGACTGCAAAACAATAAATTTTGGCGAAATTCGCAATAAAACCATGCACTCTGTTATTTGTGCACTGTCAAAATCACTAAGTCACTTATTCTCTGTGGTGGTCGATGATTTAAAGCTAGAGACTTGATTTTTTTTAGGTAGGATGCTACACAGGGCTGACTAGAACTATCTGCTGGGGTCATTTGTTGGTGAGCCGTCTGCAACCGTAGTTTCCTTTAAAAGCTGACACTTGTTTCACGCAATGAGAACACTGGCTCTGCATCCATTGATGCTCAATTAAAGTTAAGCGTTAATTGCACAGTAAATTTAGTCTTTACTTAAAGTGATATAGTACCTATGTACTCATCTAGTACGCACCATGCGTAGAATTTGAACTATGCTTCTATTAAATGTGCCGGCATTGGGTCATGCTCTAATTGCTTAGTATAAAGTGGTATATTTTTCACAATGAAACATAGATTTGCCTTCATGAACTCTGCCTTCCAGCACCAATGACAGCATCTTATCACGTAGTGTAGCCAAGTAAATAAAGCAAATAAGACGGTGACATCTAGTCGCAAATAAGGTTTACCACGTTCTGGATAACAGATGATGACTATGCACTTTCTACGAATCTAGACGTACCACGAGTGTTTTATTATTTCAAGCACTGCTTATCAGTTAAACGAACATTGGTTGCGCGGTCGGTGGTAACTATTATTACTTTTAATTAATTTTGCAATTTGATATAAACACCTGACAATTTATGTACATATATTTGTCAGTATAAACAAATTATTGTGTAGTGCGGAATGTTAATTCATCCGGCAGACCAGTTTCGTCTTTATTGGGAACTCATTACGTACTGTCCAGAATTCTCCGCGGACGGGACTCTAATCGGGGCAAGTCTGCTTCGGAATCTGGTGCTCTAACCACTGAGGTGCTTATATCAAGATCGCAACATTGATTAATTGTTATTGTTATTACCGCCCGCGCAACCAATGTTCGTTTAATTAAATAAATGTTCATTCCAATACCACTTCCCTATGTAACGTCGTATCTGTTCTATAATGACAGATTGAGGATGGTTATTTGGTACCTTATGGCTAAATGGATGCATTATAGGCTCTACCCAAAGGAAAGGATAACCAAGAAACATTAGTTAGTATATAAATGTGTGCGGCATTTTGGATCTGTGGTTAGAGCAACAGATTCCAAAACAGACGTGCCCAGGTTCGAAACCTGTCCGCCGTTAATTCTGGACAGTACATGATGCGTTCCCAATAAGAACGAAACCGGTTTACAAAACTACACAATACTTAGTTTATACTGACAAATGTATGTACATAATTGGTTGGATGTTCATATCAAGATGGCAATCTTGATTACGAGTTAATGATTATCAGTTTTTTGTCCGAATCCCATTAAAATTGCGCTTTTTATTGACGTCTGTATTTCTTTTGAATAAACTGAAGTCGGATGTAAATATGCTGCAAGACTTCCAGCTATGTCTGTATTTCTCCTTGGCTTTCCTTCATTATACCAGATATTCCACCAACCAGCATCCATAACCATGTGGGCGAATATTCGAAGAAAGTTAGATATTATTATAATTAAGGTAATTAATGGGTCAGGTGTTTGTATCAAGACCGCAACCTTGATTATAATAATTGTCATCACCCGCGCAATCAATGTTCGTTTAATTATATAAAAGTTAAATATTGTCCACCGATTATGTAAAATGAGCATTTGTATGTCGTCCCTATTAGCACTGTATCTTTTCGTTACGCGGCAGCTGCTGCGAAGCCAAGAGCAGAATATACACAGGTGCATGAATCTGCTGCCAAGATTTCAGTGCATGCTTATGGACAAACGTCGAATTTTATTCATGGATCCTATGTTAGCGGCTAGAATTCTACCAAAAGAATGTTGACGACTAAATTCTTGGAATCACAGTATGCCAACACTTCTAAATTCTAGTAAACCCACTAAATAAAGTAAACAGTATGGTTGGTGTCATGGTGATTCCCACAAATTGTTAAAAGATCGATTTTGAAACATTTCTTTTCTGTAGTCTCATAAGTATGGCCGCTGAAGGTCATGCTTAGATCTGCAGGAGCATGTGACCGTGATTCATAAAGGAACATGTTACAACCGAGAGGAAAATTGTCGCTGTTCCCATCTACAATAAAACACTAGCTCACCAGCCAACTATCGAAGTAACTTTTTGGTCTTTGCTGTTCCATATTTGATGACTGCTATCATCCGCGAAAGGATTCTTGAAAGCGTGAGCAGCAGATGAGGATAACTCATGCAAGAATACCGAAGGAATTACGATATTGGATTTCATCATGTCGCCATGCCGTGTTAAAATAGTACAACAAGGTGTTCGTGAAATTTATATTTCTAGACCACACATTTTCTGTTGCATCTATGTCGCGAGAGGTGTTGGTGTGAACTATTATTATTCTTTAATTCAAGGTAGCGAACATGAGATAAAAACCAACCCAGTCGCACAATATAGTAATTCTACAATTAGTCGTACGCACCTTTGTGTTTCGGAATTCCGTATTTCCCTTCGGATAACGTCAACAAAATCATTAACGGATAAATCCGCCATGAATATATATTAGTCACAGCAAATTATATAAGCAGTTCTTAGGCGAAGTGGTCACACAAATTCTACCGAAAATGTCAGCTGCAAGATTCTTATACAGTCACAAAAACATTGCTGAATGTTTCGCTACACCTTTGTGCAGAATTTATTAATAATTGCTTCGGGCCAAACCGTCATTTTTTCTCAACATCAGTGCTTCCTTTGACTTTATGCATCGCAAAGTTATATTCGATATTCTAATGAATGTATGAAATGCCCAATTATCAACACGTCCTACTGGAGTGTCTATTTGCATATTTAGAGAATTATCAGTCGTCTAGCCTTCACGCGATATGATATTAGCGTTCACCAAGCTGAAGAATCTGCTCCAGGATCAGAATGTTGGTTTATCTTGTCTTGTTAGATTTATCAATAACTTCGATAAATTGGGTGATATAGCAAATAGGAGAATTGGAAAAGCTGAAATATCCTCTTCCAACTGTCCGCGGAAAATTCTGGCCAGTACATGATGAGTTCCCAATTAGGACGAAACCGATCTATTGGTCGATTTGCCTCTTACACTATACAAATCTTAGTTTATACTGACATGTAAGTAATTAGTGGGTCAGGTACTTATAATAAAAAGAATAATCCTTATCCAACCATGGCTAATTACGGAGAAATGAAATTATATTCCGCCGTTTTTAAGGCCGAGTGCAAATAAAAAAATATTTTCAGTTCTTTTAGATGCTTACAGACATTCGATCACCAATTTTAGGTGTTCCTAATTTCCATGAAATTCGCCTTCCGCCTATTATTTAGGTGATCTCGCTTAGAAGACGGAAATATTCCATTTTGAAAATGGACTCCTTATGGATCTTGACATATAGTAGTAGACTTTAATATTTAAAATACTGTAAATAAGCCTATTCCGGAAACCATTTCGTTAGATTAACATTGCGAGAGAACATAAGTAACAAGATCGCTGTCGCTGACATAAAATTAGTGCATAGTAGTTCGGATTCATAAAGGACTGAGAGACTGGTTATTTATTATCATGTGAAGTTACGGAAATTATGTTGTATAAGGCTTATTATGTCTACCCATTCAGCTCTGGACTATATTTTTATATTTTGGTGTACCTATTAATTACGATCACTAAAAAACTATTCAGTTCTACTTTTTATTAAGTCTGAGTCAACTTTTAAATTTGTGTCGTATTTTCGGCCTCCCTTCTAATGCGCTATATGTTGTTAATTCGTTTTTTCGAATTTTCCTTGCAGTCGTTAAACATTATAACAAAACTACCACCAGTAGTTTTGTTATGTTATTCAACGACAAATTAAACACAATGGGATTGGTGTTTACTTCAAGCTCGCAAACGTTAGTTAAATAATGACACAAGGCTGTTTGTTTATTAACGATTGCTACTTGCGTTGATGGTCGCCACATGTTTTGTTGCATAGAGCAAATAATTGTCCTTTTATTTTTTCGGACTTTGCATTGTTTTGACTCATAAAATAAGAATATTTGACGGATTTCTTTGCAAATATTTCTGTTCCGGCGAATGCGATATCTAACTCTCACTCAGCGTAAATATCGTTTTCAAAGAATTTTATCTGGTTCCCAATCAGGTCGAAACCGTTCTACTGGATGAATTGCCTTCATCCACACTATACAGTATTTAGTTTATAGTAACAAATGTACGCACATAACTGGCCGGGTGTTTATATCAAGATCTTGAACTTGATTAAAATATATTGTTATCACCGTCGGCGCAACCAACATTCATTTAATTATATAAATGTTCATTTCAATTCCACTTCCCCATGTAACGGTGTATCTGTTCTTTTATAACAGATTGGGGTTAGTTAGGGATGCATTGTAGGCTCTACCTAAAGGAAAGACTAACCAAGAAAACATTAGTTAGTAGATTACTGCAAATTGTGTTTAGTGTGTAATACAGGGTGGCTCAGTTGGTTAGAGCATCAGATGCCGAAGCAGACGTGCCCAGGTTCGAGCACTGCCCGCGACAAATACCGGACAGTATGTGATGAGTTCCTAATAAGGGAGAAACCGGTCTACTTGATGAATTGTTAAGTCGCCGCGAGTTGCGTCCGCGGGTTGTTGCTTTGCACTATCAGGTTCGCAAAGATCCGACTGATTCCCATTTCCAAGTCCGCCTCGATCTTGTCTGCCGTTTGGCTGGGTGCGGATTCGTGCCTTTCATCCGAAGGCTTCAACGTCGTTCATACTAACCACTGGAAATGAGGTACGATCCAAGCTTTGTTGACTGGCGAGGTTTCGGAATCTCGTTTCCGGTTCCATCATCAGGCCACTATACTCACAATAGCAAATTTAAACAAATGTGATCATCTCGT
>JAQBSW010013207.1:0-14644 GCA_029291075.1 Eudiplozoon nipponicum | reverse complement strand
AATAGAATAGAGTAGAATAGAGTAGATTTAAATAGAATATAATAGAATAGAACAGAATGGAATTGATTAGAATTCTGAATATTCGCCATTAAGCAGGAAACGAAGGTGCGTGTGATTATACTTTCCTCTCATGCTGTCTTTGGTTTATCCTTGTGGACATAAGCGAACAAATTTGTTACTAGGTTTGCAAAACATGTACATACTTGCATATGTATTATCTCTTGGCAACGAACAGTATTAAACTGTTATATATTGAATTTAGTGATATCATGATTAGTGCGAAATGTGGTTAATGATATCAATGAAAGCGAGAGTATATGAATAAACTGGAGTAGCAGGTATTCAGAAATAATATTAATTCTCAAATTCGGTGAAGTATAGCATACCATCTTGTTAATACCATATACATTTTCGTTATTATTACATTGGTATCGGTTATCGATACAATAACCATAATGTTAGGATCCTGTGCAGATTCGGTAAATATATTATATAGTGTAATAAAGCGTTGAAGTCGCATTGTCGAAGACTTTATATGATGTTAGCTTCATTATTGGAGGTTTACACATTCGTCTAGAAGACTGTACCATCGTATTACCCCACAGGTGTCACCCAAATATATAGTGGTTAAAAGGCCTAATACCGGCTCATACTGATGAGCCGCAAGTATGCACGAAACGAATGTGTATGAGATTATAGTTTCCGTTCATGCTGTCTGGTCACAACTGAACTAATTTATTACTAGGCTCGCAACACCCTATACATACTAGCATATATATCAGCTCTTCGCAACAAACAATATTTAACTATTATATATTGAATTTAATGATCTCATGTTTTATATTGAATTTAATGATGTCATGCTAACCGCGAAAAAGTGAAAATTGATATCGATCAAGGCCAGAGTGTAAGGATTTACTGGAGTAGCAGGTGTTCAGAAATAGTTGTAATTCTCCATTTCGGTGAACTATAGCATACACTGTTTTCCATCTTGTTAGTACCATGTACCTTATCGGTATTATTATTTTGGTAACGGTTACGGACACTGTAGCCATAGTGTTAGTATTATTTACAGGCTCGGTAAAAATATTATATAGTGTAATTAAACGTTGAAGCCGCATTTTCGAAGACTTCATATGATGTTAGCTTCACAATTGCAGGTTTACACATTCGTCTAGGAGATTGTATCGTCCTATTATCCCACATTCGTAAACCAAATAAGTAGAGGTTAAAGGGCGTAATACCGGCTCATACTGATGAGTCGCCAGTAAGCAGGAAACGAATGTGCATGAGATTTTACTTTCCGTTCATGCTGTTTTTGATTTATCCTTCTGTTCACAACTGAATTAATTTGTGATTAAGTTCGCAACACCTTATGCATACTTGCATATATATTAGTTCTTCACAAAAAACAATATTTAACTGTTATATATCGAATTGAATGATGTCATGCTTACCGCGAAATGTGATAACTGATATCGATCAAGGCCAGAGTGTATGGATTTGCTGGAGTAACAGATGTTCAGAAATAGCTGTTATTCTCAATTTCGATGAACTATAGCATACATTGATATCCATCTTGTTAATATCATGTACCTTTTCGAAATTATAATGTTGGTATCGGTTACGGACACAGTAGACTTAGTGTTAGTATCCTTTACATACTCGTTACATATATTATATAGTGTGAGTAAGCGTTGAAGTCGCGTTGTCGAAAACTTTGTATGATGTTAGCTTCCCTATTACAGGTTTACACATTCTTCTAGGAGAATTTACCGTCCTATTATCCCACATTCGTCACCCAAAAAAAATAATGGTTAAAGGGCGTAATACCGGCTCATACTGATGAGTCGCCAGTAAGCAGAAAAGGAATGTACATGTGATTATACTCTCCGTTCATGCTACCTTTGGTTTATCCTTCTGGTCACAACTGAATGAATTTATTTATAGGTTCGCAGCACCTAATACATACTTGCATATATATAAGTTCTTCGCAACAAACAGTATTCAATTTTTTGCGTAATTTAGCTTCAGCCTCGAAATCTTTACTTATCTATGTCTTTCAATTTTGATTGATTTCGTATTATATAACTTACGGTTTTTCTTTTAGTACGCAATGATTGATCGACAGAATTCAGCACCTTATGTGTTAGTGGAAAATATTTTCGCGTGTCTGTTTCGTACGATTGTATCGCCTCACATATTCAAATTATTAACTGACAAACTAAAAATAATAATCTTTTAAAATCTAAATGTGAATCAGAAAAGCATAAAATTAAATGATTTTATCATTTTAAAATTTGAAGTAAGAAATTTATAAATTATATGCAAGATGGTAGCTAATTCTAATATGGATGTTTTGTATAAACACATTCCCTCTTGATGCATATCTTAGTGCTGCAACCTAAATAAAGGGAAACATAGTTGCACACACCGCCTTTATTGACGTAATATAATTTATGCTGGTTTTCCAATGTACAGGAAAGTATATAGTTGACTGAATTTTGCAGTTCTATTTATAAGTTAAGCTGGACAGTAGAGTGAATATTTGCACGAATGCACTCAGAGAAAAAGAGAGAAATAAAAATCTATCACATGTTTTATATTGCCATAATATTCGTGTGCGAAACAAACGCACATGTTGATCGAAATTTGTCACGATCAATTGTAAATCACAACGAAAAACAGAAATGGCGGCACTCGCACTTCAGTGTAGTGGAGAGGAATCTTTATGTTGGCTCTTTAATGGGCTCATTAAACAGGCTATCAACAAACAAGCGCTCCAAATCAAAAAACGCATCCGCTCAGCTCCTAACCCCCGGGCAAAGTTCGCCATCATCAAACACCAATTGCTGCAAAAGCCTAAAACCTCGTTTATCAACTTCTCTCAGTCAGGCGACCCCTGCTTCGCCAATGATTATCTGACTCACCTTCTCGACTCCTTTTCCACTCCCACTCCGCCTGTTGAGATGTTAGACAACGGAGACACCGAGAACCTACGCTGGTTCCATGTCTCTCCGGCTTCCGTCGCCCAAGCAATTAAAAACATTAAATCTAAACACCAATTTGATCAATATGGTGTCTCGGTCAGTATGATTGCCCTTCTAGGCTGGAACGTCTTCTCTCTGATTGCAGATGTTATTAATCATTGTCTCGAAACCACCTATCTTCCCCCGGACTGGCTCAATTCGACGATCTCTCCTATCCCTTAAAATGGCACTTCTTCGATCTCATCATTTATAGATCTCCGCCCCATTACTATTGTCCCTTCTTTCACCAAAATCTTCGACAGGATCTTATACAACCTAATCTACCCCTCCATAAAGTATCATGCAAACTTCTATCTCCTCGATGAGCAACATGGCTTTTTGAATGGCCGCTGCTCTTCCACCAACTAAGTTAGTGTTCTCGATCATTGCTACTCCTCCTTCTCTAAAGGGTTTCAGTGCACCCTCCTATTCCTGGATATTTCCAAGGCTTTTGACTCGCTGTCATTTTCAGCAATCGAATCCGCCTTACTGAGAAGCGGTATCTGCGGCAACGTTCTCAATCTTATTAGTTACTATCTCCGAAACCTATATGCGACAGTAAAAGTTGGCAATAGTCACTCGAGGCCAGCCCATATCAGATCCGGTGTTCCCCAGGGCTCCGTTCTTGGTCCCATTCTCTTCAACCTTACGCTCGCGCACATACAGGTTGATGACAACCTTTTCAAACTGTTCAAATATGCGGATGACATGGTTATCGTATTCAGCAACTCCAAAACATCCAACCCCTCCTTATCCCCCATATCGGAGCTCCTATCCTCGCTCCACTCGCAGCTCAGCAGAATCGGCCTCAAACTAAATCCCACCAAAACTCGCATAATGAAACTCTCCTCTGATCCATTCTGCTCTATCCCGGTTGCCAACTACCCCCTTGATATAGAAATAATAGATTCGGCCAAACATCTTGGCATTCACTTCTCAAAATCCCTAGACTTCTCCCTACACCTTACACACACTACTTCCAAACTCTTCAAATGGGCCCGTCTGATCTGTTTTAAGACTAACAATCCCACTCTCCAACTCACGTTATTCAAGGTCTACGTTCTGCCCCTCATTTCCTACGCCAGCGAATTCTACTGTCCTCTCACCCTCGCCTCCTCCTATACTATTGAACAGGTATCCTCCAGATTTCTAAAGCGAGTCTTCCCGAAATGCCAAAACTATAGGGAACGCCTTCTCCTGGCAAACCTTCTTCCGCTTTGGTTCACCCGTCACCTTCGCGTCATTTCTTTTATCCACAAGATCACAACTTGCTTACCACTCTCCAACTTTGCCCACCCCAGTCACCACTATGCCACACGTTCTAGTAACTCTTCTATCCAAGCCAACCATACCCCCACCATATTTAAAAAAATCTATCTCTTCTCCAAAGCCACTAATGTCTTCAACGCTCTTCCCACAGACATAAAGCTCCTACCCCAGCACGAATTCAAAAAGGCAGCCCATCAGTACTTCTTCAACAAACTTCTTTGTGATACGACCGATTGGAAACGAAACTGGTTCCTTCTCAATCCATAACATTTACTTCACCCCAGGCTATCCTCTTTACTAACTTCGTAGGGTTAAATCCCTCAGGCAGCCATCTAATCTTCCACTTTACCTCTCTTGTCTTATTCTTTTCTTCTAGATTCACTAATACCACCTCTCAGCCCATTCCTAACCCCATTATATCCACGTTGTGGATACTCTACTACGTTTTGCTCATCCAACTCTTTTCTTTCTTTCTTGTTTCAGCGGAGGACCGGAAACCCAACAGCCCTACCGATCCACCAACGGTTCGCTTCGGACTTCGACTCTCCCTGGTCTTCTTTTAATCACAATCACGTTCTACGGATGCCTGCGATCCCTGCAAGACTCGCTCGCCTCAATCCTGCTGACTCCATCCATGTCCATGCTTTGCTCCATCAATTCAATCGTCACGACAATGGACTCCATCGGTCGACGTCTACCTCCGGGCCGCCATCTTTTCATCTTCATCTTTGTTTTCGATCTCACATTCACCTTGAAGATCTGATACTTCACGGACTATCTCCAATTGATCTTGTCTAGTCAAATGGAACTTCGTTTATATTTATTTTTCACCAGATTGAACTATCTTGATGTTAATGATAACTTTTCCCCTCCCCAACCCCTCCCCCTGCTATTAAATACTTTGCTAGTCACAATTCCACTCACCTCCACATATCCTACCCTTGATTTGCTATTTCAATGGTTGGGCCAGTTGGCCTTTGATGCCAAATAAATGTATTATATTATTATTATTATTATTATTATTATTATTATTATTATTATTATTATTATTATTATTATTAACTTACCGCATGAAATTTGTACAAAGCCATGTTTTAATACGAGCATTAAACGCCTCGCATGATGGAATTGCGTTTGAGAAAAACTTTCCGCCATACAGAAACGCGTGCGTGCTCTCCTGATTTTTTGAAACGTAAGCTGAATATATCGTGTAATATTTTAACTAGTAACGATTATCTAAATTATTGTATTAATAATAAGTTCGTAAAGATTCCTGTGTGGAACCTATTTTATGTAGAAAACAATCAAGCATGGAATAACCTACAATAAACATGAGAAGAGACTATGCAACCTGCCAAGGAATGTGATGGTGTACATTTTCTTGTAGCATATTTAAAATTGGTATGTTTTTATTACAACAATCACTGACCTTCCCTTATTTCGCGTGAGAGTTAAATTACAAAGCAAAGAATAGTTAAAGTTCTCCAATACAGCAAATGTCTATTCGGTTGATTGGGATTTGATAAATATTGAACACAACTGAATTCGCAATTTGATCACAAAGGCTATTTTCTGATATCAATATAGAAAGAAAGGGTTCATACAGAGGTTAATTGGGAGAAACAACGTAATACCTTTCACTAAAAAGATATCCAATATATTTGAAAACGCTTAAATGTTTTTAGGCTTATGCGAAAATGTCATAAAGGCATTTAAAGAAAATTATCAGCCCAGATGACAAACTTTAATGCAGTGTTATGTATGGTTAATTCGAGCTAAATGAAACTATTATAGTAATCTCGGAGGGAAACTGCTCCCCAAATAATATGAGTTAAAAGAGCCATGGCAACCAAACCAATGTGGCAGCTTATGGAAATCTGTCTGCGTTTCCATTGAAATCGCCTAGTTATTTCCGTGCTTCATCGTAATTTAAGCTTACGATCGCACCCTTGGATGTGAAATTTCCACGGTTAAGTTTCGAAATATTTGAAATATCTTTGCGCGCCCAATTGATTTCCCAGAGGAAAATAAATTCTACGCATGTCTACCCAGGAATTAGTTTATCAAACAGTAACTGTCCAATTCGAATTTCCAGTAGACCTGCCTTATGCAGAATTTAAAGTTTGATTATCTGATTACTTCTAAACCAGGCTTCAGAAAGTAATAGCACAAATTAAAACCGCGGCACGCATCAAACGGTGGTTGCTCAAACTTACTGAGTATTTGTCCACTTTTGCAATCACGTAGGCTACCCTTATTATGCTGCTGAACTCCACCATCAATGTCGCTCTTTTCAGCTCAGCATTGAGTCCTGGAAGGAGGAATCCAAGGTCTATAATGTTGGGCAAATATTATCATTACAAATAGTGTGAGTAAACCACGTATGAGCCCCATAAAATCCGTTTTGGTAATTTTTCAAGGTATACAGAATGGGCTCGACAGAGCTGTTTGCAGCGGTGTGTTATAAGCAGTCTCAATATGTAAAACCACTAGCTACGAAAAACACAAAAAGTATACTTCTACAGGAAAATGTTCAGTTCAATTGGGCAACAGGGTCAACCACCTTACCAAAATTGATAATCACTGTACTGTCTGATAGAATAATCCATCGGTTGAATAGATTCATGGATCAACAGAAGAGGATCAGCAGGGCAACCTACAATCTATTCAACACGAAATTGTCTAAGAAGGACAATAAGACTTGAAAACGTTGCCAAACGTACAGATTTTTATTAAGTTTAATTTGTTAGCACTATTCAACGGGCAATCTGTGATTATACAATTTGACATTGAAGCTGGCGTATCGGCATTAACCATGGCTTGGTCGTTATATAAAGTTAAGACAAAAAGAAAGAATTCTTCAGGCCTCACAAACGTCGATGGTAGCTGCGGATGAATAGTGCATTAATTTGTAAATAAATAATAATATTTATAATGTCTTTCGTTGTAACCAATACCAAGACAATCCTGGTTATGTTCGTAATTTTTATAGTAGGTTAAAATCATTGATTGTTATAATATACTTATGTTAATTTCGAATATGAAGTGTACGAATTTCCATAACGTGAACATGTATTCATCTGTAGCAAGCAGAAATGTCGACTACACTAGTTATGGAAAATGTTTCATAGGTGGAACTAGACTGTATTCAAACTACTTGATTGCAGCAAATGTGTCTGAGCCATCCTATTTTGTATTTTGATATCCTGGATTTTAAATTACGAAAGAGAATGGTTCACTCCGACCAGCGGCTGAGTTCCAGCAATGACACACTGTGACCAAACCTGATCCGTATCTGATTCAGGCTCTTCGCCATCTGTACTTAAAGGTGGTGGGAGGAAAGTGGTTTGACTTGATTAAAATAAACACAACTTTTGATAAATTCATGTTAGGATAAAAACCGGTAGAATGTAACGCTACAGGTACTTTATGGCCATTTACATTTCAATCGTGTAAATTACGGTATGAAGAAGGCACAGAAAGTGTTTCAGCGAGCAATTGACAAATTTGTGTTTAATTTATCCTCTAAAAGAGTTTGTATTGTCGATCTTATTATGCCAGCCACTAACAATGATGATGCTGTCCAAAGCCGTTGAATGGAGATTAAATTTTATTTCTTGAAAATGTTAAAAATATTCAAATTAATGTGTAAAAATGTTACAAAACATAAAATATTCGGATATTTCCTAAAATAGTCTTCTATATATTTTAATTTATAGGAAATATTGGCTGCAGAGATATTTACAACAACATAATAAATCATGTGTAGCTTTACACACAAAAGTACATAATATATGAATAGATAACTGTTGATAAAGGAAGAAATTCAATGAATAACGAGGTTTTTTCACAAATCAGCAGAAAATTCCTAAAAAAAAACCTGGCTGTTTTATGCAAATATCAGAGAGTGATAAATATATCAGGAGCCTAAACCACAAGCTTCCCAAACCCGGTAATATTAGGCGCCGACCTAGATGCATTTAACTGGCAATGACTAAAACCATATATATATATATATATATATATATATATATATATATATATATATATATATAGTCAGTCCACTTGAACGTTGCACTTTAAACTACGCAAAATCGTATCTATTGGTTCTCGAGTTGTCATACTCGATACAGACTACAACGCTTGAGCAATGCTACATGACAGACTACGTAGGAAAAAGAATTTTGCGAACATGCAGAATCGAAAATGGCAAAAATACGGTTTCACACCAATTCATCGATAAAATGGTGACTGCATCTGAAGCACAAATCAGCTATAACTTGACAATGATTGCTCGTCCCATGTACTCAAAATCGCGACACCCAATCAAACAAAGAAGACTAACACGCATTTAATTACAAACTTCAGTTTGAATGCTGCATATTAATAAAAACGAAGCTAAATATAACACTTACTTTCGTGAATGAAATCAAATGGGAAATCATGTCATTTAAAACTAGAGGAATAAAGCTGATTTAATGAAATAAATTCCTATTTCTTCCAAAGGAACACTTGATTATGCAATGGTATATCTCATTAGTTTATGAAAATCAATTTATTCTGCACATACTAAAATTATTAATCAGGAAATGTCCTGGGAACAAACAGAACACTAATAAATCTAGTTTCAAAGTCATATTAAACCTTCTCTGTTGTTTCAGAATAAATTGAACAATTTGGCAGTGCCATAAATTACAAAATTCATAAGAATTAAAGATACAAATTTTATTACTTTTTTCTTCCAATAGGTGTAAAATATTTAAGACATAAATAAATAATTTTCTATTGCATGAATTGAGCAAAATCATATTATAATTTACATGTGCAATAATAAAAATTAAACTAGTCGGAAAGAAGAGGCTTTTCATTAATTTTTTCTCATTATGTATCTACGAATCCACGTATAAATTATTTTAACAGGCACATTTATATGACTATATATTTAAAATAATTTGAGAACATAAATAACTAATTTTGGACTGTGAGATTGGAATAAATTCATAGCACTCTTTCAATTTGCAATAACAAATTAAAAATTTAATTAAAATCAAGAGAATTTTCACTGATATGAGACTGTGTTTTCGAAATATAAATGACCAAATATCAGGTAGTAGTTAATTTGTGTGTGCCTATTATGTCAACGGATAAGGATCTTACTCGAAATCAGAATAGAAATAAGAAATCCAATAAAAATTTGTCACAAAGATGTTTTTTAACAAGCATTGCCTGATTTGATCTATAAATAAATCTTGTTTCATATTGATACATAATATACTTTGTTGTTACAGAATATACAGAACATTATGTAAGGGTTACCAATAAATATTATCATTTATGTCCTCCATAAAGCCAAAAAATATTTTAGTTTCATATGCCAAATAATGATCACTTTAATGAACACATATATGATTATATATATATATATATATATATATATATATATATATATATATAATAGTAGAGAGACTGAAAAATAATTTTCGAATGCTCAGTTTGAATAAAATAATCCATGCGCAATAATAAAACTATTGTTTATCAGATATACGAGCCGTTTTTTTCTTATTATCTCATCTGCAAATGTACGTATATATATAAATCAAAAGGCAAAATCAACAAAAATTTGAAACATGTAGACGGTATGAAATAAGCTACCAACCATTTAATTGCTAGCATCATCTCCAGTTCAGGTTAATTGCTCGAATATGCCTTTATTGCTTGCATAAGTTATGCTGAATTTTGTATACACATCGGTTCTCCTTTTTATTTAATTCATATATTTTACTCTATTTACTAATTATCTAAAATGCTTCGTCTGGAAAACATAAGCGTCATGTCCAAAGATATTTGACTCAATTTTAGACATGAATTCACAATTTTATTCGCAAAATACGTTCAAGTTGCCTTTGATTTTTCATTGCAATATTTGAACATCTGGTTCGCCTAGGCAGGTTGATCGATATTTCGCACAAGTTTATTGACAAAAATTACCTGAGGTCCACTTTAGCCACTGTCTCTCTTTAACTGCTGGTAAAGTCAAATTTGTTACTTTATACAATTCGGTTAGTATATCTACATAAATAAATGTGATGTTTAGGTTTTTTGTAATTTTGCGATACTCAATAGGAATGTTTCGCTTTATTTCACCTTATAACAATTAGATTTATAAATTTTATAGGGTAACCATTGAACATTAGTTTGTTTTTTCCCTAAAATATGCATTGTCTTCTAAATGTCGACCAATCAGTCTTAAAATTCTTGTAAAATAATCGCGAATTTTTGATAAGGTATATCAAAAAGACCCAAAATTGTTGCAATGCGAACGCTATACAGATCGGGTCGATTTATGGAAAAATGTCCTAATTAATTCAGCATTAGAATCGTTGGAATGCACTAAGAGTAGATGAATATATAAGTGCCAATATATGGTGCTATGTAGGTGTTATATATGCAGGGCTTCTATTGATTTCAATTGGAAGATTGCTTTGCATTATCTCAATTAACGAAGAATCATTGAAGTCGTCGAAGAAAGGTATAATCTGGATTTTCGAGTAATTGAACTTGCCAATTGCGAATTCTTTTAGTAGAAACTGAGTATAATCGCAAGATCGGAGTTGAGGCTCACATAGTTAGTGTTTTTCAAATGTGGATAGTGCTTCAATTATTATCAAGTGAATATATGTCACAGTGGTTCATGATTGGAAGAACATTTGTATTCATTTCCCAGCTTGAAATGCTGAAATTAAATGAATAAATGTTAAGTTAAAACAATTGCACGTTAAAGATTTTCATTTCCAAGAACCAAACGAAAATGGAGAGCAATATATATATATAATCAGCACAATATAGGTTTATTGTTTTAGCTGCTAAGGCATTTATTATACATGTGGACAATTTAAAAATTCTCATTATTCTTGGAATTCACTAAAGTTATATTAATATATAACTTTCGTTATAAGGGACTGTATATTCAAATTTCAAGTACTGAGATACTTTTGGAGCTTGAAATTTATTTTAATGGAAAATTTATTTCGCATTATGTAAATTTAAGGAAAATAATTGAAGTCAACGAAAAGAGTATAATCTATATTTTGGGGTAATTGAAATTGCCTCTTGCGAATAATTTTGCAACGAAATACGAGTGTAATTGCGAAATCGGGATTGCGGCTCAGATAATTAATCTTTTCATGTATTATTAAGTGAAAATATCGTTACCAGAGTTACCGATTTGAAATGTATTACTATTCCTTTCTTAGCTGGCATGTCTTAAATGAACTGACTAGATGTCCAGTTAAAAGGAATGCTCGTAAAGTCTTTTGGGTTACGATTTACAAGTATTTTAAACCTAAGGACGAAGAATTTCAAATTGTGACATGTGCCATATTGAATTCTATTTGAAAATCATATGTCATTCTAAACTATTGGCCATCATACATATATGCCAATATTTAGTTTCAGATTTTGAATAAAATACATGTAACTATGAGAGTACTCTGACACTATTTCAAGGAAATTAATTATTCCTAAAACCGTGTCCCGAATCATGCAGAAGCATGGCTAATAGGCAGGTTCCTGATATAGAGATTCAATTTTTTTAAATCATTATTTATAACAAGCATCTGATCTGCTTATTTGTCATTATTATTTGCTATTCATGTACGAAATAGTTTTAATCATTTTGTCTTCATAAGAATACACATTGTTCATTGCTAAGACCACATACGTTGAACAGTTCGTTAGACGTTCTAAGAATAAATTGCACAATCCTCATATTATGAACTTTATACTGTATAAATTTTCTTTGTGTGATTATCATGGATTTTTAATCTGTTTTTAAGTTTAAAATGATCATAATATTATTTATGTTATTATACATATTTGGATTTATCATCAGTATATTTGACAAAGAATCACCATATATATTAAGGTATATTTCAGTTAGTTAGTCTTTGAGTTAAAATTTATGCAAATGCATATTAGATGTTACGCATCTAGTAACAAATTTGTTCTAATATGACCAGAAGGATAAATCAAGTTCGGCATGAACGTAATTAATTGTTTTTTTACAAATATGTTTCGTGCATATTAGCGACTCAGTAGTAGGTGCCGATATTACGCTCTATACCCACAATATAATTGGATCACAAATGTAGGGCAATTGGACACTAAAATCGCTTTTAATTAGGTGAAGACCTGCAGTTGTGGGACTAAATTTGTATAAAATCTTCGACAAAGAAACCTCAAAGCCAACTCACAATATATATTCAATATATACCAATCCCTTTAAGCGTACCAACACGATTGCTGTTTAATAGGAAAATGATTGAAATTTTGGTGAAATTTAGTTTACCTTGAAATTTATTGTGTTGCTACCATCTATTTACTCGGCAACCATAGTGCTGCTAACAGGTGCAGATACAACAACCATAATGGTGTTACCCTTAAACGAACATGGATTGTGCGGGCAGTGATAAAATTTGCCATAATCATAGTTGCGAACTTGATATATTAAGTACATACCTTTATCAGTATAAAATAGGAATTGTTGTGTAGAAAAGGCAATTCATCGAGTTTAGGCAATGCAACTTAACAATAATTGATTACGCGGGTGGTGGTAAAAATTATTTAAATCAAGTTTTCGAGCTTGAAGTAAACACCAATCCCATTGTATTTAATCAGTCGTCGAACAACATAGCAAAAACTACCGCCAGCCGTAACGCACTGACGCGTTTCGACCTTCCGTGATCATCATCACAGTACGACGGCAAACTGACTATCGAGGATAAAACCGCATTGAATATATATGAGAATCAAATTTAGATATGCGGCTCTCACCTCTAGCAGTCTCGCATACATTGAACTTGACTGACATTTGCTTATGAGTTTGAATTCATTTTGGCTTCGGTCACAATTTGATACGCTTTGGCCTTACGTCTAAAATAATTCAATTATCATAATTCTAAAGATTTTACGAGCATTCACATAAACTTAAAATCTGATCAGTTCATTTACAAATTGCCATCTAGGCAAGGAATTGTAATTCATTTTCAACCAGTAACAAAATTTTCACTTGAAAATAAATTAAAATACTAAATATATGGGCCTCAACCAAGATTTCCCAATTACCAACGTTTTCTATTACAATATTATACACAGTTGGAAAATGCAGTTACTCCAAAATCTAGTCGCTACCCTATTTAGACGTCTTTATCACATTTCCAGAAATTCACACAATGAGAAATATTCCTGCAATTAGAATTAATAGTCAGCCCTAAATATATATCATTATTTCAATTTATATATATATATGCCTTTTTATATTGGCTTTGATTTATTCGTTTAACTTTATTGTATCCTTAAGACGATGAGGATTTTCAAAATATTATATAAAGAATGACGTGTAAATGTTTAATTTATGCCACTGCAGTTAAAATAATAAAACTGGATAGTGCTGATTCAAAGTATTTGTTTATATTTTTCTGCTTACAAGAACCGGATTGGCTGTGTAGCATGCAAGTTTATATTTTTGCTAAAAGCCGAATAGTTTTGATTTGAAATTTAAAATTTTTGCTGAAAGGTCGCACCGCTTGATAAAAGGTTTCTGCCTCATTACGCAAAATTTGCAATTTCAGAAGAATATGGATAGAACAGTATATTTGCTATATAAATTTGAGTATATAGATGGACAGAAATCGCCGTCCTGTCTATATATCAATTTCTACAATTTTCTATTATTTCCCCAAAATGCTTATAATATATTAATAAAAACCCACACTATTTTAAATGTAGCATCTTTAAGCATAATCTGATCTATATAAATTAACTAAATTTATGCGTGTTTTTCGTTGACAATTATCCGTTCCATTCATTCTATCACAAGGTGGTGAAATTTCAACACCGATTAGTAATTCAAACTCAGTGTTTTGCTTCATCAAAAATTATGCATTGTTTTGCATATATCTTAAGCCTCGTTCTACTGTTTCAGCTTCATCATCAAGGAGATGCAGGTAATTAAGTATGGTACACTATTAACATTCAATTCATGCCTAAACTTAAATTTAAACCAAGTTTTATTACAAAATATTAATTAATAAATAAGATATTTATAACCATAATACTTTATCTACATACAAAATCTAAAAAGAGTTTCTTTCCCACTTTCTCCTTCCTTCACAGCATATGAATATATATATATATATATATATATATATATATATATATATATATATATATATATATATATAATGCCCATTGCCTTTGAATATTACACGGTAGATTTCTTATTAAGTAGGAAAAGCACATTAATACCAAAGTCGATAATGACCATTTACTTCGGGAATACAAAACAT
>JAQBSW010013206.1:0-14646 GCA_029291075.1 Eudiplozoon nipponicum | reverse complement strand
GTGCTCTTTAAGGTCAAATAATCTAACTCTGCTTTTACACAATATTTCTCTTAAATGTGATTTTAGAAACAATCTCTGTTAGTTTCAAGCAGTTTTAATTAAGATTTCTTGAACTGCAATTTTAATTGTAATTAATAGGGTTTTGTTTAATAAATATACACACCCGCGCGCAATACGCAGGGAGCATGCGGTGGATTATAGTGCGTCATGAGGATCGATAGTTATTTCTCTGCATTCAGATTATGCAGTTTCACGCATCAGGACATCAGCTGTTCACTCAATCACATTCACAAATTTCTAGAGTTACAATGGATTATTATAATTAAATAAGTTAAAACCATAGACAAACAGTGGATTAATTATTTGTGAATTTTTGTCATTGAAGTCTTTACACGAATTTTATCCATTTATTTTCACTGACAACTTTTAACAGTGACTATGTTAATATCATCGTGTATTTTCAATCGGTTGCATATATTCATTTAATTCCGACATTTGTGAAAGAATAATTGCTTGTGTGTAAGATATGCAATTTCATAAACAGCGTTCAATTTGCTACCGTCTAGTGTACGGACAATTTTGTTTAACTGTGACTTGTATATAAGACATTCAACTTTGTGAACAATGTTCTTACTTTTTGCCATCTAGAGTACGGACAATTTAGTTTGACTGTGACTGGTGTTTAAGACATTCATTTGTGTTAAAATTTGATTTTATTGCCGTCTAGAGCACGGTCAATTTGGACTACTTATGATTTCAAACGCGGTGTTATTTACAATACCTTTGTGATCATTCGCATGAGTCTTCTCTCATAATCCATCGGGAAAAAGCCGAGGATTAATTATGTGCACGGATCTCCACAGCCGCTACCAAACCAATGTAGGGAATAATTAATCTCGCAAAAGTCTCCTACATAAATGGTGCCCCGGTTCGTCGAAATCACAGCCAGCAAAGAATTAATAAACATCTAGATTTTGAGAAATTCAAGCACTTTGGATGAATGCCACGAAGGAAAGTAAATTCTAAGACACATATCACAGAAAAACACCCTCTCGGGATTACAATGCTCGAAGACAGCCGCACGATGACGGGTGAGGACGATGTTACACTGCCATCTATTCTCGACAACACTCATACGCATAAGATGACGTCCAGTTCAGGAAATGCAGGAAGCCCGGTGGTGAGCCCAGCAACAGGCCGCACCAACACATGGACACAGTATAAAATATGCCAAATCGATCCAGACTACCTTGACGAGTGGGTCGACGATGTTACTTTATTGGCCAAGGTGTCCAATATAACAGACGAGGGCTCAATATTTTTGAGGGCTTGGGAGACAATCCCAATGTCTTTCAGACGCGGACTCAAAGATATACTGCATCAATACACTGAGGGCACATGTGCGCAGCCATGGCAGAGCCTGCAACGCGCCGTCAAGCAGCGTTTGACACCAGATCGAGAAGACAGGCTTACAGAATTAATGAGCCAGATGTCCCCAGGTAGCTGCACGCCTTCTGAGCTTTTTAGGGAGATGGAGCAGAAAGCCTTGGAATTCAACCTGCCGAAGGAAATCGTAATGCGACTTTTTATACAGAATCTCCCGCCGGCACTACAAGAGATGGCCACGTTCCTGCGCGAATCCCTCGAAGTACAAGACGACGTTCTGCCGGCACGTCTAGACAAGTGGTGGAAGAAACACCACTACAGCTCACCTGCCCAGGAGAAAGGCCACATCACCTCAAGACTGTTCGAATCACAATCCACCGCATCATCAGCCGGAACAAATGTCACGAATGAACGCCTCATCAGCCTGCTCGAGAACCTCACCGTCAGGCCAAATTTGGCCTCAGTCGATGCTGTCCATAATAGACGCGACCAGAGCAGGCGTGACCAGCGTCAACCACCGTCCCGGAATAGCGCCAGGAGGTCGACGTCGAGAGACCGGGCCACAGTGCCACAGTTACCAGCGGAGTGGTGTCCGAATCACCGCAGCTATGGCCACTCCACACGTTATTGCCTCAGAAACGGCTGCACATTCCCGCGCACAGACGCGACGTTCAAGTGGGCGCGGTCACCCTCAACAACTCAGGAGGATCCGCCCATGGAAGGTTCGGAAAACTGGTGGGGTCAGCCTCCTCGGCGGCAGTAGAGGCTGAGCACCCCAAGATTGTTGGCCGCTCCACGTCTGATGGCTCGAAGCACGTTGCTTTCGCAGTAGAGCGCAATCAAACTATTGTATTTACAGCGACGGCTCCAGTCAAGTCATGCTTCAAACGACCAAATGCCAGCAACCAGTCTCATCGTCAGTTGCCACTATCAACATCTTTTCTCATCCGTGACGCAACCTCTGGCGAATTATTTCTCATAGACACTGGATCAGATGTGAGCTTACTACGCCACAATTATTTCGAACCCACCCACCCAGTCGACACCAGCAGTCTGACATGCGCCAATGGTTCCAACATAGCGACGTTTGGGGTACGAGTACACACTATCTCGTTCTCCAACTCAAAAAGATGTTTCAATTATCCGTTCATCATCGCCAAAACGACACGAAACATCATTGGACGTGATTTTCTCGAACACTTCGACCTGACCATTCGTCCAAGAACACGAGAGATACGCACTGCAGACAATCAGTTGCTTACATCAGCGCTAAAACATACGACTCGAGCCGATGCAGTCTCATCTATACAGCTTATTCCTCCAGTTCCTCATATATCACAACTGGACGATGTTCTGAAACGTCATGAAGAAATTTTCAAACCTATCTCCTTCATACCCGATCTCAAGAGGAAGCGTGCCATCACAGCCCATCGTATCATCTTATCGAAACCACTTCCTCATCCTCCACCAGCACGTCAATTTGCACTACACAAACATAAGGTCGCCGAGCAAGAATTCGCCATGCTACCTCAATAAGGCATCCGTACACGATCCAGCTCACCTTTTGCGTCGAAGAAGGCATGACACCTATAACTGCTAATGTTCGTGCTATTCAAGATCTGCAGCCTCCAACCACCGTCCGAGCATTACAACAATTCTTGGGCAAGATGAACTACTATTCTCGATTTGTACCCTGCCTTGCCAAGATTCTGGAACCTCTTCACAAATATCTCGTGCCAGAAAGCCGTTTCGTCAAGAAATCACAACCGATTCAGCTCAACGTGGACGACATGCAGGCTTACGAGGATGCCAAAAGAGCCCTATGCAAAGCGACCATGCTACATTCCCCGGATTGGTCTCAACCTTTTGAATTGATAACTGACGCATCCGACGTTGCCATAGGCGCAGTACTTCAACAATCCATCAATGGAATACACCAACCTATCGCTTTCTATTCGCAAAAACTACAACCTCGCGAGACGCGATATGATACATTAGGAAAAGAGTTACTCGCAATCTACCGGTCGATCCTACACTTCCACACCTATCTGGATGGCCGAAAGTTCAAGATCTACACAGACCATCTTCCTCTACTCTCGATGCTCAGAGGAAAGAAAGAGTATTTATATTCACGACGTGTCAACTCACAACTTACACGAATACACGAGTATGAATATGAAGTCACTCATGTCAAAGGATCATAAAATGTGGTCGCAGACTCCCTAAGCCATCCTGCAGATCTTTGTGCCTCAATATGGGTCCTTCACCTATAAGCACTCAGGAATTGCAAGTAGCTCAGCAAGATGATCCATCACTTCGGACATTTGATGTCAATCGCCTGAAAAAATTTGATTATGATGTAACTCTGCTGCAGTGTGAAATAACTGGCGTGGGCCCTCGGCCGTTTATACCTGAAAAACTCCGTCACAAGATCTTCGAGGTCAACCATTTATTGAGCCACCCATCTGGCAAAGCATTAGTGGAAATTCTATCCAGAACGTATTTTTGGCTTGGCATGCGGAGATGTCAAAATGTGGTCACAACAATGTATAAAATGTCAGAAATGCAAAGTGACTACAACCAACAACATAACGGCGCCACAAGTCATCCAAGTGTCCAACGTCCGGTTCACGCACATGTACATTGATCTGATAACCTTATTTGCCGTGAACAATATACGATATTTACTGTCAATACGGGATCGCACCACTCGATGGTATGAGGCCATACCACTGCCAAACATGAAGCAAGAAACTGTCAGTTATGCTTTAGAGCTCAATTGGTTCGCTTGGTTTGGTGCTCCAGCTGAAGTGACAACCGATCGTGGCGCACAGTTCCTCGGCGAAGAGTTCGCAGCCCTACTGCAATACTATGGTGTCAAACACTCCGTGACCGCAGCTCGCAATCCGAGAGCAAATGGTTTCGTCGAAAGGCCACACCGAGAACTGAAAGCGGCGCTCAAGGCTAGCCCAGAAGAAAATTGGCTTTCGGCTTTACTGAAAGTACTCCTATCAATGCGTACAAGACCTCGTGAGCCGATCAAATGTAGTTCCGCTGAAATGGTATTCGGCGAATGTCTACGGCTACCTGGCGAACTAGTCCGATCACGCTCTGAAACTGCAAAAACGATCAACGATCCGACATTTCTGTTTCCACTTCGCTGTTTACTACAATATAACGCTCAGAATCGGCCGATCTGTCCTACACGTCAGCAACATGGTCCAATTTATAAACGCAAAGATTTTGATAGCTGCAAATGGTTCTTCGTCAAAAACGATATGGATAACAGGATTCTAGCCAAACCGAAGTGCGGTCCTTATCGTGTGTTAGATCGACGTCAGAATTACATCATTTTGGAGATTAATGGCAAAGCTGAAGCTGTCTCCAAACACAGACTATCCCCGGCCGACGTTGATCCAAATGACCCGCTGTTCCGCGATGTTGACCTATCAGGCGGTGAAGAAACGATAACTCCACCTCCAGACAACGGACTGACGCCCGACATCTCATCAACAACCGAGCCAACTGACGCCGTCACGCCGCCGCGAGATATAGAGGAACCAGAATCAGTGTTGACAGAGCCAACATCAGTTGTTACTCGGTACGGCAGAGCAATAACACCTCCTGTAAGGTTAGCCCCCTTCATTGTGTACTAGTTTTCATTGTCGGGGAGTGTATGTAACACGCGGCTCCGCGTTACAACCCAACGATGTTCAATTTTGACAAATATGGTACTCTTAAAGGTCAAATAATCTAACTCTGTTTTTACACAATATTTCTCTTAACTGTGATTTTAGAAACAATCTCTGTTAGTTTCAAGCAGTTTTAATTTAGATTTCTTGAACTGAAATTTTAATTGTAATTAATAGGGTTTAGTTAAATAAATATACACACCCGCGCGCAATACGCAGGGAGCATGCAGTGGAATATAGTGCATATGTGGTTCGATAGTTTTTCTTCGAATTCAGAGATGATTTCTAGCATGAGGATATCAGATGTTTCTTAAACACATCCACAAATTCTATCGTTCAAAGGACTAATATAATTACATTCAACAATAATTGATTGCGCGGGTGGTGGTAAAAATTCCTTAAATAAAGTTAGCGAGCATGAAGTAAACACCAATCCCATTTTATTTAACCAGTCGTCGAACAACATAACAAAACTACAGCCTCGTGAAACGCACTACCGCTTTTCGAACTTCCATGATCATCATCAGAGTACGATGGCAAACTGAGTAGCGAGGATCAAACCACATTGAATATATATGGAAATCAAATTTGGATATGCCGCTTTCATTTCTAGCAGTCTCGAATTCATTGATCTTGACTGGAATGTCGGCTGCTTAAGTTCTATGCAGTCACGAACATTTACTCTTTGCAGCTTTCTTCACATTTGCATATATAGACAATATAATTTAGCAATAATTTGATAGCGCCGGTGGTGGTGAAAATTCTTGAATTCAAGTTTGCGAGTTTGAAGTAAACCCAATACCATTGTATTTCAACAATCGTCAAACAACATAACATAACTACCGCCAGCTTCAACGCACTCACTCGTTTCGACCTTCCATGATCATCAACAGAGTACGACGGCAAATTGACTAGCGAGGTTGAAACCACATTGAATAGATATGGAAATCAAATATAGATATGCAACTCTAGCAGTATCGCATACATCGAACTTGACTGAAATGTCGGCTGCACAATTATTATATAGTCGCGAACATTAACTTTTTTGCAGCTTTCGCCACATATACATATATAGACAATACAATTTAATAATAATTGATTGCACGGTTGGTGGTAACGATTCTTTAAATCAAGTTTGCGAGCTTGAAGTAAAACACCAATCAGATTACATTTAACCAGTCGTCGATCAACATAATCAAACTACCGCCAGCTGCAACGCACTGACGCGTTTCGACCTTCCATGATCATCATCAGAGTACGACGGCAAATTGACTAGCGAGGATCAAACCACATTGAATATATATGGAAATCAAATTTATATATGCGACTCTCACCCATAGCAGTCTCGAATACATCGCAATTGACTGAAATTTTGGCTGCACAATTTCTATGCAATCTCAAACATTAACTTTTTACAGATGTTGCCACATATAGTTATATAGGAAATGCAAAATATCAATAATTCATTACGCGTGTGGTACTAAGAATTTGTTAAATAAAGTTTGCAAGCTTCAAGTAAACACCAATCCAATGGTATTTAACCAGTCGTCGAACAACATAACAAATCTACCGCCAGCTGCAACGCACTGACGCGTTTCGACCTTCCATGATCATCATCAGAGTACGACGGCAAACTGACTAGCGAGGATCAAACCACATTGAATATATATGGAAATCAAATTTAGATATGCGGCTCTCACCTATAGCAGTCTTGCATACATTGAATTTGACTGGAAATCTCGGCTACGCAATTTCTTTTCAGCGAGGAACTTTAACAGTTTGCAGCTTTCGCCACATATACATATATAGGCAAAACATTTTAACAAATATTCATTGCGCGCGTGGATGTAGCAATTCTTTAAATCAAATTTGAGAGCTCGAAGTGAAAACAAATCTCATTGCATTTAACCAGTCGTCGAACAACATAACAACACTACCGCCAGCTGCAACGCACTAACGCCTTTCGGCGTTGCATGATAATCATCAGAGTACGACGGCAAACTGAAAAGCATGGATCGAAACACATTGGGTTTATATGGAAATCAAATTTAGATATGCGGCTCTCACCTCTAGCAGTCTCGCATACATTGAACTTGACTGGAAATGTCGGCTGCACAATTTCTATGCAGTCACGAACATTAAATTTTGCAGCTTTCGCCACATATACATATATAGGCAATACAATTTAACAATAATTGATTGCGCGGGTGGTGGTAACAATTCTTTAAATCAAGTTTGCGAGCTTGAAGTAAACACCAATCCCATTGTATTTAACCAGTCTTCGAACAACATAACAAAACTACCGCCAGCTGCAACGCACTGACGCGTTTCGACCTTCCATGATCATCATCAGAGTACGACGGCAAACTGACTATCGAGGATCAAACCGCATTGAATATATATGGAAATCAAATTTAGATATGCGGCTCTCACCTCTAGCAGTCCCGAATACATTGAACTTGATTGGATATGTCGGCTGCACAATTTCTATGCAGTCACGAACATTAACTGTTTGCAGCTTTCGCCACATATACATATATAGGCAATATTATTTATCAATAAATGATAGCGCCGGTGGTGGTAACAATTCTTGAAATCAAGTTTGCGAGCTTGAAGTAAACCCCAATCCCATTGTATTTAACCAGTCGTCGAACACCATAACAAAACTACCGCCAGCTGCAAAGCACTGACTCGTTTCGACCTTCCATGATCATCATCAGAGTACGACGGCAAACTGACTATCGAGGATCAAACCGCATTGAATATATATGGAAATCAAATTTAGATATGCGGCTCTCACCTCTAGCAGTCTCGCATACAATGAACTTGACTGGAAATGTCGGCTGCACAATTTCTATGCAGTCACGAACATTAACTGTTTGCAGCTTTCGCCACATATGCATATATAGGCAATATTATTTATCAATAAATGATAGCGCCGGTGGTGGTAACAATTCTTGAAATCAAGTTTGCGAGCTTGAAGTAAACCCCAATCCCATTATATTTAACCAATCGTCAGAACACCATAAACAAAACTACCGACAGATTCAAAGCACTGACTCGTTTCGACCTTCCATGATCATCATCAGAGTACGACGGCAAACTGACTAGCGAGGATCAAACCACATTAAATATATATGGAAATCAAATTTAGATATGCGGCTCTCACCTCTAGCACTCTAGCATAAATTGAACTTGACTGGAAATGTCGGCTGCACAATTTCTATGCAGTCACGAACATTAAATGTTTGCAGCTTTCGCCACATATACATATATAGGCAATACAATTTAACAATAATTGATTGCGCGTGTGGTGGTAGCAATTCTTTAAATCAAGTTTGCGAGCTTGAAGTAAACACCAATCCCATTGCATTTAACCAGTCGTCGAGCAACATAACAAAACTACCGCCAGCTGCAACGCACTGACGCGTTTCGACCTTCCCATGATCATCATCAGAGTACGAACGGCAAACTGACTAGCGAGGATCAAACCACATTGAATATATATGAAAATCAAATTTAGATATGCCATTCTCACCTCTAGCAGTCTCGCATAAATAAAACTTGACTGGAAATCTCGGCTACGCAATTCTTTTCAGTGACGAACGTTACCAGTTTACAGCTTTCGCCACATATACCTATATATGCAAAACATTTTAACAATAATTCATTGCGCGCGTGGTGGTAACAATTCTTTAAATAAAATTTGGGAGCTCGCAGTAAACACTAATCTCATTGCATTTAACCAGTTTTCGAACAACATAACAAAACTACCGCCAGGTGAAACGCAGTGACGCGTTTCGGCCTTACATGATGATCATCAGAGTACGACGGCAAACTGACTAACGAGGATCAAACCACGTTGAATATCTATGGAAATCAAATTTAGACATGCAGTTCTCACCTCAAGCAGTCCCGAATACATTGAACTTGATTGGATATGTCGGCTGCACAATTTCTATATTGTCGCGTACATTAACTTTTTGCAGATTTCGCCACATGTACATATATAGTCAAATATTTTGACAATAATACATTGCGAGTATGTTCATAAAAATTTGAGAATCATTTTTGCCAAATTGAAGTTAGACACTAATCCTATTGTATTTAACATTTCGTCGAAAAGCATAACAAATCTACCGCCAGCTGCAACGAACTGACTCGTTTCGACCTTCCATGATCATCATTAGAGTACGACGGGAAACTGACTAGCGAGGATCAAACCACATTTTATATATATAGAAATCAAATGTAGATATGCGGCTCTAACCTTTAGCACATTTGCAAACATTAAACTTGACTGGAAACCTCGGCTGCACAATTTCTATGCAGTCACGAACATTAACTGTTTGCCGCTTTTGCCACATAGGCAAATATGAAAGCAACACATTTCAAAATAATTGATTGCGCGTGTGGTTCTAACAATTGTGTAAATTAAGTTTGCGTGCTTGAAGAACATATCAATCTCATTGTATTTAACCAGTCGTCAAACGACATAACAAAACTATCGCCACTTTCAGCGCACTGACCCGTAATTAACTTTCATGACCACCATCTGAGTACGACGGCAAAGAGAATTGCGAGGATCAAACCACATTGAATATATATGGAAATCAAATATAGATATGCAGCTCTCACCTCTAGGAATCTCGCATACACCGTACTTGGCTGAAATGACGGCAGCACAATTTCTATTTCGTCACGAACATTAATTGTTTGCAGCTTTCGCCACATATACATATATAGGCAATACAATTTAACAATAATTGATTGCGCGTGTGATGGTAACAATTCTTTAAATCAAGTTTGCGAGCTTAAAGTAAACACCAATCCCATTGTATTTAACCAGTCGTCGAACAACATAACAAAATTACCGCCTAGCTGCAATGCACGCACAGGTGTCGACCATCCATTAACATCATCGCAATGCGACAACAAAGCTGACTAGCGAGGATCAAACTAGGCATTGAATATATATGGAATCCAATTTAGATATGAGGCTACTGACCTCTAGCAGTCTCGCATACTTCGAACTTGACTGAACATTTCGGCTGCACAATTTCTATGCAGTCATCAACATTAACTGTCTGCAGCTTTTGCCACATATACACATTTTGCAATACAATTTAACAATAATTGATAGCGCCTGTGTTGCTAACAATTCTGTAAAACAAGTTTGCGATCTGAAAGTAAACATTAATCCTATTGTATTTAACCAGTCATCGAACAACATAACAAAACTAGCGCCAGCTGCAACGCACTGACGCGTTTCAACGTTCCATGATCAGCATCAGAGTTCAACGGAAAACAGATTAGCGAGGATAAATCCACGTTGAATATATACGGAAATCAAATATAGATATACGGATCTCAGATCCAGCAGTCTCGTGTAAATTGAACTTGACTGGAAATGTAGGCTGCACAATTTCTATGCAGTCACGAACATTAACACACTGCAGATTTCGCCATATAAACATATACAAGCAAAACAATTTAGCAATAATTGATTGCGCGGGTGGTGCTAAGAATTTTTTAAATCAAGTTTGCCAGCTTCAAGATAACTGGAATCCCATTGTATTTAACCAGTCGTCGAACAACATAACAACACTACCGCCAGCTGCAACGCACTGACGCGTTTCGACCTTCCATGATCATCATCAGAGTACGGCGGCAAACTGACTATCGAGGATCAAACCGCATTGAATATATATGGAAATCAAATTTAGATATGCGGCTCTCACCTCTAGCAGTCTCGCATACATTGAACTTGACTGGAAATGTCGGCTGCACAATTTCTATGCAGTCACGAACATTAACTCTTTGCAGCTTTCGCCACATATACATATATAGGCAAAACAATTTAAACAATAATTGATTGCGCGGGTGGTGATAACAATTATTTAAATCAAGTTTGCGAGCTTGAAGTAAACACCAATCCCATTGTATTTAACCAGTCGTCAAACAACTTAACAAAACTACCGCCAGCCGCAACGCACCGACGCGTTTCGACCTTCCATGATCATCATCAGAGTACGACGGCAAACTGACTATCGAGGACCAAACCGCATTGAATATATATGGAAATCAAATTTAGATATGCGGCTCTCACCTCTAGCAGTCTTGCATACATTGAACTTGACTGGAAATGTCGGCTGCACAATTTCTATGCAGTCACGAACATTAACTGTTTGCAGCTTTCGCCACATATACATATAAAGGCAATACAATTTAAACAATAATTGATTGCGCGGGTGGTGGTAACAATTCTTTAAATCAAGTTTGCGTGCTTGGAGTAAACACCAATCCCATTCTATATAACCAGTCATAGAACAACATAACAAAACTACCGCCAGCTGCAACGCACTGACGCTTTCGACCTTCCATGATCATCATAAGAGTACGACGGCAAACTGACTATCGAGTATCAAACCGCATTGAATATATATGGAAATCAAATTTACATATGCGGCTCTCACCTCTAGCAGTCTTGCATACATTGAACTTGACTGGAAATATCGACTGCACAATTTCTATGCAGTCACGAACATTAACTGTTTGCAGCTTTCGCCACATATACATATATAGGCAATACAATTTAAACAACAATTGATTGCGCGGGTGGTGGTAACAATTCTTTAAATCAAGTTTGCGTGCTTGAAGTAAACACAAATCCCATTGTATTTAAACAGTCATCGAACAACATAACAAAACTACCGCCAGCTGCAACGCACTGACGCGTTTCAAACTTCCATGATCATCATCAGAGTACGACGGCAAACTGACTATCGAGGATCAAATCGCATTTAATATATACGGAAATCAAATTTAGATATGCGGCTCTCACCTCTTGCAGTCTTGCATACATTGAACTTGACTGGAAATGTCGGCTGCACAATTTCTATGCAGTCACGAACATTACCTGTTTGCAGCTTTCGCCACATATACATATATAGGCAATACAATTTAAACAATAATTGATTGCGCGGGTGGTGGTAACAATTTTTAAATCAAGTTTGCGTGCTTGAAGTAAACACCAATCCCATTGTATTTAACCAGTCATCGAACAACATATCAAAACTACCGCCAGCTGCAACGCACTGACGCGTTTCGACCTTCCATGATCATCATCAGAGTACGACGGCAAACTGGCTATCGAGGATCAAACCGCATTGAATATATATGGAAATCAAATTAAGATATGCGGCTCTCACCTCTAGCAGTCTCGCATACATTGAACTTGACTGGAAATGTCGGCTGCACAATTTCTATGCAGCCACGAACATAAATTGTTTGCAGCTTTCACCACATATACATATATAGGCAATACAATTTAACAATAATTGTTTGCGCGGGTGGTGGTAACAATTCTTTTAAATCAAGTTTGCGTGCTTGAAGTAAACACCAATCCCATTGTATTTAACCAGTCGTCGAACAACATAACAAACTACCGCCAGCTGCAACGCACTGACGCGTTTCGACCTTCCATGATCATCATCAGAGTACGACGGCAAACTGACTATCGAGGATCGAACCGCATTGAATATGTATGGAAATCAAATTTAGATAT
Source organism: Eudiplozoon nipponicum (assembly GCA_029291075.1). Lineage (NCBI taxonomy): Eukaryota > Metazoa > Platyhelminthes > Monogenea > Mazocraeidea > Diplozoidae > Eudiplozoon > Eudiplozoon nipponicum. Next base: position 2,001 of record JAQBSW010013206.1, on the reverse strand, counting down.
GCGGCTCTCACCTCTAGCAGTCTTGCATACATTGAACTTGACTGGAAATGTCGGCTGCACAAATTCTATGCAGTCACGAATATTAACTGTTTGCAGCTTTCGCCACATATACATATATAGGCAATACAATTTAAACAATAATTGATTGCGCGGGTATTGGTAACAATTCTTAAAATCAAGTTTGCGTGCTTGAAGTAAACACCAATCCCATTGTATTTAACCAGTCATCGAACAAGGTAACAAAACTACCGCTAGCTGCAACGCACTGACGCGTTTCGACCTTCCATGATCATCATCAGAGTACGACGGCAAACTGACTATCGAGGATCAAACCGCATTGAATATATGTGGAAATCAAATTTAGATATGCGGCTCTCACCTCTAGCAGTCTTGCATACATTGAACTTGACTGGAAATGTCGACTGCACAATTTCTATGCAGTCACGAATATTAACTGTTTGCAGCTTTCGCCACATATACATATATAGACAATCCAATTTAAACAATAATTGTTTGCGCGGGTGGTGGTAACAATTCTTTAAATCAAGTTTGCGAGCTTGAAGTAACACCAATCCCATTGTATTTAACCAGTCGTCGAACAACATAACAAAACTACCGCCAGCTGCAACCCACTGACACGTTTCGACCTTCCATTATCATCATCAGAGTACGACGGTAAACTGACTATCGAGGATCAAACCGCATTGAATATATATGGAAATCAAATTTAGATATGCGGCTCTCACATCTAGCAGTCTTGCATACATTGAACTTGACTGGATATGTCGGCTGCACAACTTCTATGCAGTCACGAGCATTAACTGTTTGCAGCTTTCGCCACATATACATATATAGGCAATACAGTTTAAACAATAATTGATTGCGCGGGTGGTGGTAACAATTCTTTAAATCAAGTTTGCGTGCTCGAAGTAAACACCAATCCCATTGTATTTAACCAGTCATCGAACAACATAACAAAACTACCGCCAGCCGCAACGCACTGACGCGTTTCGACCTTCCATGATCATCATCAGGGTACGACGGCAAACTGACTATCGAGGATCAAACCGCATTGAATATATATGGAAATCAAAATTAGATATGCGGCTCTCAATTCTAGTAGTCTTACATACATTGTACGTTTGTAGCTTTCGCAACACACATATATGTATACAATAATTGATTGCGCGGGTGGTAGTAACAATTCTTTAAATCAGGTTTGCGAGTTTGAGCTAAACACCAATCCCATTGTGTTTAACCGGTCGTCAAGCAACATAACAAAACTACCGTCAGTCGCAACGCACTGACGCGTTTCGACCTACCTTGATCATCAGCAGAGTACGACGGCAAACTGACTAGCGAGGATTACACCGCATGGAATATACATGAAAAGTAAAATGAGATATGCGGCTCTCACCTCTAGTAGTCTTGCATACATTGTACATGACTGGAAATATCGGCTGCACAATTTCTATGCAGTGCGTTGCAACTGGCGTTAGTTTTTTTATGTTGTTCGACGACTGGTTAAATAAAATGGAATTGGTGTTTACTTCAAGCTCGCAAACTTGATTTAAAGAATTTTTACCACCACCCATGCAATCAATTATTGTTTAATTTTATTGTCTATATATATGTGTGGCGAAAGCTAAAAACAGCTAATGTTCGTGACTGCATAGAAATTGTGCAGCCGACATTTCCAGTCATGTACAATGTATGCAAGACTACTAGAGGCGCATATCTAATTTTGCTTTCATATATATGCAATGCGGTTTGATCCTCGCTAGTCAGTTTGCCGTCGTACTCTGATCATGATCATGGAAGGTCGAAACGCGTCAGTGTGTGCGATAGTTTAGCTATGTTGTTCTTCGACTGGTTAAATAAAATGATATTGATGTTTACTTCAAGCTCGCAAACTTGATTTAAAGAATGGCATTATTAAGAAATGTGATAACTGATATCGATCAAGGCCAGAGTGTATGGATTTACTGGAGTAACAGGTGT
>JAQBSW010013205.1:0-14646 GCA_029291075.1 Eudiplozoon nipponicum | reverse complement strand
GGTGAGAGCCGCCTATCTAAATTTGATTTCCATATATATTCAATGCGGTTTGATCCTCGATAGTCAGTTTGCCGTCGTACTCTGATGATGATCATGGAAGGTCGAAACGCGTCAGTGCGTTGCAGCTGGCGGTAGTTTTGTTATGTTGTTCGATGACTGGTTAAATACAATGGGATTGGTGTTTACTTCAAGCTCGCAAACTTGATTTAAAGAATTGTTACCACCACCCGCGCAATCAATTATTGTTTAAATTGTATTGTCTATATGTGTATATGTGGCGAAAGCTGCAAACAGTTAATGTTCGTGACTGCATAGAAATTGTGCAGCCGACATTTCCAGTCAAGTTCAATTTATGCGAGACTGCTAGAGGTGAGAGCCGCATATCTAAATTTGATTTCCATATATATTCAATGCGGTTTGATCCTCGATAGTCAGTTTGCCGTCGTACTCTGATGATGATCATGGAAGGTCGAAACGCGTCAGTGCGTTGCGGCTGGCGGTAGTTTTGTTATGTTGTTCGATGACTGGTTAAATACAATGGGATTGGTGTTTACTTCAGTAGTATTTTGTTTTTGTTGCAGTTAATGTTAGTTACTCGTTGTCGTTGCTGTGTGTTTTGTCTTATCATGTTGTTGATTTTCTTGTCACTGTCGGTATCTGAGGATGATCATGGAAGGTCTAAATGCGTCAGTGCGTTGCGGCTGGCGGTAGTTTTGCTATGCTGTTCGACGACTGGTTAAATACAATGGGATTGGTGTTTAATTTAAGCTCGCAAACTTAATTTAAAGAATTTTTACCACCACCCGCGCCATCATTTATTGTTATATTGTATTGCCTATATATATATATATATATATATATATATATATATATATATATATATATATATATATACATGGCGAAAGCTGCAAACAGTTAGATTTCATGACTGCATAGAAATAGTGCAGCCGACATTTCCAGTCAAGTTCAATGTATGCGAGACTGCTAGAGGTGAGAGCCGCATATCTAACTTTGATTTCCATATATATTCAATGCGGTTTGATCCTCGAAACTCAGTTTGCCGTCGTACTCTGATGATGACCATGGAAAGTGGAAACGCGTCAGTGCGTTGTGGCTGGCGGTAGTTTTGCTATGTTGTTCAACGACTGGTTAAATACAATGGGATTGGTGTTTAATTTAAGCTCGCAAACTTGATTTAAAGAATTGTTACCAGCACCCACGCAATCGATTAATGTTCAACTGTCGATATTGGATGTCTGTTGGTATTTTTTGCTTGTGTTTCTGTTGCTTATGCTTTTGGTTTTGTTATTGTTTTTTCCGTTTCCGCTAATGATATTGTTTCAATTGATTTAATTTAAATTTTGTTAATACCTTTTGTTACTTCTGTTATTGCATCTGTGTTTATTGAACTAATTTGTCACTAGGTTCCCAACACCTAAAACATACTTAAGTATTTTGTGGTTTATAAAAGGTAATTCATCCAGAAGACCGGTTTCGTCCTTTTTGGGACCTCATCACGTACTGTCGAGAATTTGCTGCGGAAAGGGCACGAACTTGGGCACGTCTGCTTTAGAACCTGGTGCTCTAACCACTGAGCCACCCTGCCGCACACAAAACACAATTTTCAGTTATATACTAACTAATGTCTCTTGGTATGTCTTTCCTTTAGGTAGAACCTATCCACCATCGTTTTATCCATAAATTTTCAACTAATGATCCCTAATCTGTCATTATAGAACAGATAAAGCGTTGCATGGGGAAGTGGTATTGAAATGAATGTTTATATTAGTAAATTGGTTGCGCGAACGCTGATAACAATTACTTTTGAAACAAGTTTGCGATATTTGTATAAACACCTGACCCATTATAGACATACATTTGTCAGTATAAACTATGTATTGCATACTATAATCAATGATATCACCGCCCGCAAAAGCAATGTTAACTTAATTATAAGCATTGCATGGTGTGGAAAAGGCAATTCATCCAGTTGACCGGTTTCGTCCTTATTGGGAACGTTAGTGATGATTTCTTAATAGGGCCGAAAACCGGTCTTTTCCACACTATACAGTCCTTAGTTTATACTAACAAATATATGTATATAATGGGTCACCGTCGTAAAGTCCATCCCCTCCTCAACGTGGTACGACGGTGTCAACCATGTCTCGATGGCCGATCGTGTACATGGGCTAACGGGGCTATGGCGGTGGTGTCACCAGGGCGTGGTGGATTTCCGACCGGCAATCGGATCTCCTATAAAATACCACATGAGCTCGACGACGGCACCATGACTCGACGTTTGTCCCCCGCCACAAAAGGGTTCAACAGCCACAGGATTACATGGACACCTGGACAGTACCCCGTACTTCCGAATGGCGAATGAGCTCTCAACAGCCACCGGCAACCATGCAACTTACTGCTGCCTTGCAGACTGCGCTTGGATGTGCAAAGGCTAGAGATGCGTCCTCGATCAAAAAGCCGAGTGGTGAGGGGACACCACCTGTACCAAATTCCCAAGAAACTCCATGAAATGTGGAGCCGGCTTATCCTCCAAAAGGAGTCAGCCGCAGTAAAGTAAAGTAAAGTAAGTATATAATGGGTCAGGTGTTTATATTAAGATCGCAACCTTGAATCAAACGTAATTTTTATTACCGTTCGCACAAGCAATGTTCGTATAATTATATAAATGTTCATTTCAAAAGCACTTGCCCATGTAACGTGGTATCTGTTCTATAATGGCAGATTGGTATGGTTAGTTGGGACTTTAGGGATTAAATGATGCTATATAGATTCTACCTAAAGGAAAGACTAACCAGGTAACATTAGATAGTATATACCAAACAATTGTGTGTAATGTGCGGCAGAGTGGCTCAGTGGTTAGAGCACCAGATTCCGAAGCAGACGTATCCAAGTTTGAGCCATGTCCGCGGCAAATTCTGGAGAGTACTGAATCAGTTCCTAATAAGGACGAAACCGGTCTACTGGATGAATTGCCTTTTCCACACTAAACAATACGTAGTTTGTACTGAAAAATATATGTATAAAATGGGTCAGGTGTTTATGTCAAGAATGCAACCTTGATTAAAAATTAATTGTATCACCGTTCGCGCAACAAATGTCAGTTTAACTGATTTTGCTGTTGTTTTTTTTTGTTGTTTTTGAAGCCGTTATTTATTTCCCTTTTCCTTGCCCGAGAAGCCGAATCCTTTTAGATAGGAAGTTGGTACGTTGGTTTGGAACGACGAGTCAAGGCACATCCGAAATTTTGTTACTCTATGTTAGTGCCGCTATGCATATTTGGAGTCAATACTCAATGAGCTATACTTTTTATAACTTGAAAAAGTTTACATTTCATGAATTTTACATAATTGAATTAAATTCAAATTCTGACACGTAACCATGTTTGGTAATCTGTGCTAGGAAGCTCGTTAATATGTGTCGTATGCATGTGGAATTTGATGTACTGTGTATGCCATACATAATAAAATGATAGTAAACAATGGGCCGTTAGGAAGACCAAAGTAACTGGAATCAATTTTTTTTTATCAAATTGACACATGAGTTTCCTGCTTACTGGCGATTCATTAGTAGGAGCCATCACTTTACTTCAGATCTATTTCAAATTTGATCTCACAAATATAGTGGAATTGTAGCATAGTGCCGTCTAAACTGCTGGCACTCAGTTAGCCCAAATTTGAATGGTATTTACGTTTAAGTTATTTTTAATAGTTCTTCCTGATCCTGTATAAGTTAACGTCTGACAAGTTGCGCTATCTTTAATAAATTATTGCAAATCTGTGAATTCTTTACAGCCAAATATATGTAAATAATTTATGCATATATTTTGGGAATCAAAGAAAAATATGAATGCTTTTTTCTTATTAAAAGCGATCAATCCATTGCATACTTTGCTGTTATTGTGAAAAGAATATTCTACTTTTGATCACAATGTATAAAAATGTTGAATTTTAATATTCTTTAAACACAAATAGGTTTCGATTAAAGCAAATTAGAAATAATTATATGCATCCATTATTACATTATTTACAACTACTTGCTTTTTTCTTATAATTAAGAGTTACAGATGTTCGAGATGAGCTAACGTTTTCCTATTTTATATTCTCTTTCAATTTTTGCCTTATAGAAGGGTGTAAAATATATGGCAGGGTTTAATGTATTATTGTACCCAACTTTTATACGCCACAATGTGTTTAACGACAGGACCATCTTACTTTACTCCCACTAATTGTGTATTCAGTTAATGTTAACCTACATCAATCCGATCTCCCATTTCCGGGATATTTTATCACCTAGATACTAAAATTCTTCGTCGCCATCATTAAATAAGATGGCCGTAATGTTTCGGAATTTAAAATAGGAAAATTAACCCATAAACAATCACCTTATATTGCAGTTTAGCATCTAGAGTCACTCATCCACTTTAATACCAAATATCGAAGGCGCAACAACGCAGATCAGGTAATTACAATCATTCCAGGTGCGCATCAATGCAACTCCTTCAACTACCTAATAATCTGTTTTTTACATGATTTCAAAAAAGCATTGTGCTGGAGTATAAAATTTTGTCCAGCATATACAAAATTTCCTGTTTTAGGGGTTCAAATATTAAAGATTTTTACTTCGCAACAAGCCACCGGATATAATGCATGTAAGCGAAATATATTATAAATATTTCGTGTTGTTTTATGGATTACGATTAGCTGAGTGAATTGAATATCGAAAGCAGCATTTGATTTCTTTTCATTCAGTAAGGGCACTAAATGAATAAAAATAATTTGATATTGATAGATATGGGTAATAAGTACAAAATAAGGTAGAATTAGCACGAAATGTTTCATAGAAAATGTTAACAATTGTTAAGACGGAAGACTTGAATATTCATTGCTGACATTATAATCAATGTTTAAATATTTACTGTTGGTAACCAGGAAAATCAAAATATCATCTATTGAAACTGATGCCATTAATATTAAGCAGTAAGGTGTTTAACATACAATCAATCTTAATTTTAAGTGGATTTGTTCAATTTTTGCAAAAATATGTATACACTTTGAAAATATTTGAACTTTACTAATATTCTGCTGATTGTCGAATCTAGTAACAAATTAGTTCATTTGTGACCAGAAGGATAAAACAAAGACAGCATGAACAGAAAGTATAATCTCGTGCACATTCGTTTCGTGCTTACTGGCGACTCATCAGTAGGAGCCGGTATTATGCCCTTTAACAACTATATATTTGAGTGAGGAATATGGAATATTAGAACAATACAATCTCCTAGACTAATGTGTAAACTTGCGGTATTGAAACTAACATCATATAAAGTCTTGACAATGCGACTTCAACGCTAACTCACTCTATATAATATATATACCGAGTCTGTAAAGGATACTAACACTATGGCTATTGTGTCAGTAACCCATGTCGACATTATAGTACCCAAAAGGTACACGATACTAACACTATGATTGCCGAGTCGGTACGTGATACCAACATGAAGGATATCAATGTATGCTATAGTTCACCGAAATTGAGAATTACAACTATGTCTGAACACCTGTTACCCAGAAATCCATAAACTCTTGGACTGATAATCAGTTATTACATTTGCTACATATATCATTTAGTTTCAATATAGAAAAGTTAAATAATGTTGTTGGAGAATAATATATATGTATATAAATATATATATATATATATGTATATATATATATGAAAGTAAGTTGCGGTAGAAATCATTAGTTCATTTGGTTTATCCATCTGGTCACAAATGAACTAATTTTTTACTGGTTGCCATTATAATATAGTACTTCCATATATATATATATATATATATATATATATATATATATATATATATATATATATATATATATATATATATATATTTTTTAGTTCTCAGCAACAAACAGTATTTCTGTTATATTTGAATTGATGATATCGTGCTTACTGCGGAATATGGTAACTGATATCGATCAAGGCCAGAGTGTTTGGGTTTTTGGATTGACAGGTGTTCGAAATTGTTGTAATTTATTTGGTGAAATCTAGCATACACCGCTTTCCATCATGTTAGAATCATGTACCATTTCGGTACAATTATTTTGGTATCGGTTACGGACATAATAGTCATAGTGTTAGTATCCTTTACAGACTCGGTATATATATATATATATATATATATATATATATATATATATATATATATATATATATATATATTATAGAATGAGTTAGCGTTGAAGTCGCATTGTCGAGACTTTATATTATGTTAGCTTCACTACTATAGATTTACACATTCCTCTAGGAGATTATATCGTCCTATTATCCCACATTCCTTACCCAAATATATAATGGTTAAGGGGCATAATACCGACTCCTACTGATGAGTCGCCAGTAAGCACGAAACGAATATGAATGAGATTATACTTTCTGTTCATGCTGTATTTGGTTTATCCTTCTGGTTACAAATGAACACCTTATACATGCCAGCATATATATTAGTCCTCCGCAGAAATAAGTATTTAACTATTCTTCTGATTTGACGAAAAATGTCCCATATTTTATTTAGTTGAACTAATTTTGTGGATAAACATGCAGATCCTTTAATATTAGCGAAAAGCCCAGCATAGTTAAACCGCCATCACTCACACGTACAGACGCACTTGATCTTCTAAGGTTATCATGAGAGCACGAGGGTAAATCAAATAACAATGATAAAAACAGAATGTATTTAAAAAATTTAAAATCGTTATCGTTTTCTCTACCTCGGTTGATTCGCATACACTGTATTTGACTGGAATGACAGATGCTTAAGTTCTTTGATGTCACTGTTGTAATATTTTAACAGCTCTCTTTAAATCCTTATAAGCTATTCCAAAAGAAAATCGTTATGAATATGTATTTATTTAAATTAAGTTTTCCGCGTTTATCATGACTAACATTCTATTAATTTTGCCTGCGGCTGATTTAGTAAATACACATGTTTATATGTAGTTGTGTGCGCAGAGGGGGACAGGGATAAGTTTTTGTATACATTTGAGTATTAGAGACTAGGTATGAAGACCGGATATTAGGAAGACAATAAAAAGTACTTTTAGAATTAAAATAGATATAAATATATCTGTCTTGAATGAGAATACCACATTTGTCACAAGTTGTGTTTTACTCCTGTGCGTATTGTGTCAACCCTGAAGATGAGACTGGAAATGAAGTCTCGAAAATTAGGACAAAGGACAATGGAAAATCTTGATCCAACGTCATTTTCAGACAATCAGCTAATTGAAGGCTTAAAGAAGAAGGGACAAGTGGGAACCCATCAATTGAGGCCAAAAATTACATCATCTGAATATGAAGGAAGTTCAAGATTTTACCGACCTATGAGTGCTACCAATTGTCCCGCACAAGCAAAATGCGGTCAAATCCGAAACAAAAAGGACAACACTGAGACAACAAATACATCTTTTAGAATAAAAACAGAATGTATTTAAAAAATTTAAAATCGTTATCGTTTTCTCTACCTCGGTTTATTCGCATACACTGTATTTGACTGGAATGACAGATGCTTAAGTTCTTTGATGTCACTGTTGTAATATTTTAACAGCTCTCTTTAAATCCGTATAAGCTATTCCAAAAGAAAATCGTTATGAATATGTATTTATTTAAATTATGTTTTCCGCGTTTATCATGACTAACATTCTATTATTTTTGCCTGCGGCTGATTAAATTAAACCACTGTCAGCCACATGAACTGACGTGTTTTGCACTTTTCTGGTCATCACAAAAACAAATTGGCGAAATTAATAAGGTGGATCAGTCTACAGTCCATACATCATGTAACGAAAATCAGCAATATGGCTCACGAACCATTTAGTCTCACGTGCACTGTTCTCGACTAAAATAATGAGTGCATAGTTTCTTAAAAGTCACTGTTGCCATCTTTTAACAGCGCTCTTCAAATTTGTATAAGTTATCCAATTGTACGGTTGTTGATAAAATATATTTGTATACTTATGTTTGCAGCCTTTACACCATTTAAAATTCAATTATTTTAGCCGATGGCTTGACATAGTAAAACGATTGCCAGTCACTTGAACTAACGAGTTTGAACACTGATCATCAACAGAACATATCGTCAAACTGAATTACGTGGATCAAACTGCAATGAATACATTATGTATTTAAAATCGCAAATACAGCTTACAAACTGTGTAGACCCGCGTAAATGGTACTTAAAAGGAATTGTAGCTGGTAAATTTTGGTTTAGTCACGATGGTAACGTCTTAGCAGCTTCCGCTACTTTCATATAAATTATTAATTTATGCAATCAATGATTGTGCGAGTTGTGATAAAATTTATTTATTGAAATTATATTTTTCAAACTTTAAATAAACAAAAATTCTACTCTTCCAATCCATCGTGTGACATGGAAAAACTACTATTCGACACACCTACTTACGCATTTCAATCTTCAGTGGATATCATTAGATCATAACGGAAATCTGACAAACGAGAATCAAACCACAACGGGATTGGTGTTTACTTAAAAAGCGTAAACATGCTTCGATAACTGTTATCACCACATGCACAATCAATGTTTGACTAATGACAATTAATTTTGAAATTGCAAAAGTCCACTGTAGAGGTCAAAAACTTGTTTCATTTGTCAAATGTACTCATAGTTTTATGTGTTTGTTATAGTTGTACTTGTATGTACTGTTCAACAAGAATACTTTACTCAGACAGTAGTTTTATGATTTGTCTACAATTTTGCTCGGTCAATAACTGATGTAAACAGTTAGCTTAAACTTATTATACATAGATGCATGTCTTTAACGAAATTAGAAAGTTTTCTCAAATAACTTAAAACTTCTTGATTTCTTTCTTTGTTTCTAGCTGCATTGTACAACTGAATTTTGTTTAACCTGCGTTACGTTCTTTTGAACTAATCCGCATGTTTCTAACCTAAAGTTTTCATTATATAAGGCAAACGCGTTGCAGATAATATTCAAAAATTAATTCGCTGACTTTACAGACAAAACTAAATAGAAGCAGAAGAAGAATTCCTAAAATGTCAAAATTTGTTTTCGCTTGTAGCTTTGTTTTATTGGCGCTGTTCAACATCAGTTTGGCTACTCTACCCGGATTCTACAGTGGAGCTCCAATGGCACCTTTGAACATCGGTAATCAACAAAATTCTCAACAACCAATTAATGGCCAAATTGATGGGCAACCAGACAGTTCATCAGCACTTCTGGGCAATGGAAATGCTGCTCGTCTTATTACTCTACCAGTTTCGCCTTTTGTTCCAGGATACCCGTATGCCGGCTACGTACCGCATTCGCCATTTGCAGCCATGCCATGGGGACACCCATCATTTGTAGGGCGTTATCCTTATGCCGCTCCACAAATTGTAGGCCATTTGGCGAAGGTTTCCAATTAGGTTTCTAGTCACAGGATCACAAAACTATCCCAAATAAGACAAGCACACAGAAATAATGATTTGGAGTTGTCCTTTATTTCAAAGTCATTCCATTGCAGCTAACAAGTTGGCATTTAGTCTATAGCTCGTGGTGATTTTCCGAATCAATCGCCAAAATATACACAAAAAAACAATAATTTGATACACGTTTCTATATTTGTTTCATTACTTTTATGCTACTTTTCAACGATATGTTAACTATTGTCAGTCAAATACAGCCTTATTAATTTAATTTTGTTTTTTTCTCCTTTTGCCTGATGAGTTCCATGACCACTATTCAAAATTTTACTCTCAAATAGTGAAAACTAACAAAAAAGAGAATTTGCATAGTTCCAAGAGACAACAAGTATGATTGCCTATGCAAGGATTCCTATTGATGAAAACACGTTGACAGTGTATTGAAGCTCAGTTGTGACCAGTAGGATAAACCAAAGGCAGCATGAACGGAAAGTATAATCTCATGCACATTCGTTTCGTGCTTACTCATCAGTTGGAACCGATATTACGCTCTTTAATGACTATATATGTTGCTAAAGAAAGTGGGATAATAGGTCGGTACAATCTCCTAAGTAACAAATTGGTTCAGTTGTGACCAGAAGGATAAACCAAAGGCAGGTTCGCAACACCTAATACATACTTGCATATATATTAGTTCTCCGCAAAAAAAAGTATTTAACTGTTATATAATGTATTGAAGCGTTACACAAGGCTTTAAAACTTTCCAACGTTGTTTAGTTTGTGTATAAGTAGTCTGTTAAAGAAGTTAAATGCAGTATAAATTTATGCTAAATTGGTGCTAACGCGGTGTAGCATAAGGTTTGAAAAATAGACCAAATGATTTGTATGCACCCAAATACCAATGGCTAATTGAAATCCTAGTTTTACATAGCATGTGTTATAACAAGATCAATTACTATTATGACTAAATAATGTAACTGCTATTTTAAGCAATTTATAATTACTAATATATAACATTTCTGGTTTTCCCATAGAAAGTATGCTACGACATCATACAAAATACAACAACTAAGAACAAAATTATACTAAATTTACAGCAAAACCCAAAAGCGGTAGATAAAGAATTTCCGATTCGAGTTAAAACAAAAGTTGAATAGCATTGTTGGAAAAAATTTGTGAAAATTTTATGTTTATCTAACACAGGTTATATTAAGGATATTACTTTAACTCCGCTTATCTATTTACAGTTAGTAAGATAACGGGACTTGTCAATTGACTGCTCTGTTATTCTTTCGCGTTTGAATTAAATTTTGGAATAAACTTCTTTTTAATGTCATTCAAAATATAATGAAATTTTGCGCCATTGAAAAAGTAGGTTTTTGGCTCAGGAGCAATCATTGTAGGTGGTCATCAATTTTGGGCGGCTCCAGCTAGCGACTTTGAGCTTCAACTATTCTTCGGCGGAATACAATCGTTCAAAACTTGAAGTGCGCGAGCTATGGACATCCTGCTCACTGATGTGTTTACGAAAAAAGCTAACAGTAATCTAATTATAGTTATTTAATTATGCTTTGTTTTTGTTTAAGTGAAATAGAATTATAACAAAGTCGACTCCATTAACAGTATTTTCAACGAATTAAAGTATTTTCGTTTCATTTTATCCAAAATATAATTCGTCAAAGGAATTTACTCGAACTTTTTCGAAACCAGTGCACCCAGTTTTTATGCTTTCGCAACAAATAAAATGTCCTGAAAAACCGTTTTGTAAACGTCGACAATTCTTAATTGTTTAATTAAGCATTTTTGCCCACAGAATTTCCTATTAAAGCTCCGTAGAAGGCAATTGTTGATATTTCCTGGCCCACGCTCCTTTTCTATGCTAATGTTACCCTGAAAGTCGATTGTGAATGATTAATTCTTTCCTATCATTTTCAATGCATTTTTCTCAAAAAATAATTCAATTTGTAAAACTTTGCTAAATTTGGTCATGAAGGAAACCTTTTAAACATACACATGTAAAAAGCATAGCAACTAACTAGGCAAGGCATCAAATTGGCTAGTCCATTTACTCTATTTAAACAAACCTGACAAGACAAGCTAAAATTGACTGCTTTTTCGCCGATGGCAATAGCACCAGAGAAAATTGGCTATTGCTCAAACGATATGAAATGCGCCACTTTCTTTAATATTTCATTTTACAAAATACATCCTTGCTCATGTCAGAGAATTCAAGGAAAGTGATCAAAAGTTATGTTTAAATAATTATTTCATTCTTAATTTGCTGTGTTAAACAAAACACCAATCCAATATGTCATTTGACTAGTCGGAAAGTACAATTAAATTGACGTCGGTTACACGGACCGAAGCGTGCCAGCCTTTCTGGGTTATTAGCAGATAAGAACGGAATACTGACAAACCAATGGCAAACCACAAGGGCCATATAATACAATATTCTATAGAGGGTTTAATTTATGTGAAATAATTTAGGCACATTATCAATACAAAGTGCTCTTGGAGGTATAGTTTGCTTTTGAGGTTTATTTTGCCTCATTTCTGTGAGTTATCCTGATAAATTTACTCATAGTAGCAAGGTAGTCCTTCTCTCTGCCTCTCTCCCTCTATCTCTCGTAAATCTCACTAATAATTTATCTAAATTCACTTATATACTTTTGTATGGCTGGACATGATGATGATGATGATCTTTCACACCTGATAAGAGACGAATTGCACGTTTGTTAAGTTTAATGCACAAGGTAAAACGAATGTAAGTAACGATATGTATTTTATTCTGAACAGTGTCTGTTTGGTTTCTGTTAAGTCTACATTTTTACTTCAACAAAATTAATGCCAATCGTATTATTTCGAAAAATAAACAACGTATTTATACATAATTTGATAGTTTGCTTCGACTTCTATAATTCTTCAAAATCTTTCAAATATTCTACACGGAAATTCGGGCATTTATTTTTCTACCTTATGATAGATTGCTATTTGTAAAAATGTCTGAAATTAGATATTTGGATTGTCTCCTAATAATTGTCTATACCTAGATAATAAAATGAAGTTAGGATGTCATTTTGGAGGAAAAAAAATTGGTATAATACACCTAATTATTAAATACATTGATCCATCGCATAAAAGTTATCTTCCAGAAACTGTCATAGTACTAGCATACCTCTGAGGGACAATTTAGATAATTCGTATGGTCAGAAGTTTAGAAAAATAGAGTTAAATTACAAAACTTAAATTTATATTATATTTTCATAACTTATAAATGTGTCCAGAACATTGGATGCATATGACAGTCATTTCTTTAAATTTCAGGTAACTTATTAGATGATTGAGTCGAAAATACACCCTGCCACATATTAAATTTTATTCTGGACAATTAATTTAAAATGTACTAGATCCCTTCCTCCAATTAAACCCATAATCATGTTGATAGAGTTTAAAGTGGAAATGGTTATTATTCCAAAATTATATTTCAATATTTAATTCACTCAGAAAATTAATATTTTGATTTGTCTATTAACAGCTCGAGATAACATAAATTTAAGAGACTTCTTTTAAGGCACTCACATATTTAAACAAATGAAAATTGATTCCATGACTACAAACCCAATTTTTTACCAGCAGATTACATTACATTTTGGTTATCTGATTATAAAAAATACGGAAATATTTACATAAATTTGTACTAAAAATTCTGTCTTTGAAATATAATATTCAAAAGTACCGATTCCAACAATGAGAAGGATACGCTTAAAAATATTTTAGTGTTTAGAAAAAGAACATTATAAATAAATTTTTTCATCATTTAAAAAAATCATTTGATTTTGAAGTGATATCCCATTTGAACGTAAAATGTATGTGCGTGTCAGACAAACATTAATAATTTTTGTACAATAAATTTAATAAAAAACTCTTCGCATTTTTCAAATTCGAGCCAATCAACTGAAACTTCTATCGGACAAAATAACAGGTTAAATTAAACGTAAAATACCGATTTTAAAAACCGAAACATATATTCACCTTTCGTTGTCAATGAGCTTAATTGTGATCACGAAAATAATGAAAGATTTTAGTTCTATTTTATTGAAAACTAAAAATAAAATATATATTAATTTAGAAAAGAGTTAAAAAAGAAATTACATATATCTGAAAGAGGAAAATAAATAAAAGTAAAATTCATATGAACTAGCATCTTGTGAAAAATATTATATATCAAGTTGCTTTACCAAAGTACACATTTTCATGCCGAGCAACCATAAAAGTAAAGAGAAATTTAGTTAGCTCGCTATTTTAAAAGCTGCAAAACAATTTTCTCCAAATTGTGAGCATAACTTACCGTGGCAATGATAGCATATCTGTGGTATTTAAACACTTTTACTATTCATGAATTTGTGAGCGGCAAAATAATTTTACCAAAGACCCTCGTATTGAAAACATTACTAAATTGTTTACTGTTTTGTTTAATCTGATTTATATTTTGATGAGATAATTATTCACGAATAAAACGGTTTTATTGTTTTGAATATACGTGAAGTTTTGTTGTCTTCTGTTTTAGGACAAATATCTCGATATGTATCTGAGAAATCTAATATAATTAAAATAATATCTTAAAATAAAAGAGTATGTGAACTTTATATTTATACCTGGAAGGTTGATAAAACGTTTCCGAGGGAAAACGACTGCTTCAGGTTAGCACTAAGACTAAAATTCATACGAAACACAAATAATTAAATCAATGATAGTTTTAAAAGACATATCTCAATTTTGTACGGGCTGTTTTGTCCATACAAATCCAGCAAAAATGTTTGCGCAATATTTTGTTCAAAACACCATAATTCTTATTCATATTTCGGTCTATCATACCACTTGTCTTTTTCAGAATTTACAGAGACAAATAAACAATTTCCTCAATAAAACTGACGCTGAGCCAAAATGAAAATTCGTTTGACAATATATCTATACTCAGATTCGTGTTTAAATGTAAAATAGACTTGGTTCATCATCCTGTTTTATTTATATATTTCTGAAATTTTTAAAAATATACACATACTGTCGTTTATCTACAATCATGCAGGTAATTAGCTGCCGTGAATAACCTACGTTAAAGATAGGCTTTTCACAAATTAGTATTATTGTGGCTGTTTGTCCTAGTACAAGTTGTTAAATGAGAGTCAACT
>JAQBSW010013204.1:0-14648 GCA_029291075.1 Eudiplozoon nipponicum | reverse complement strand
GGCAGTAATTTTGCTATGCTGTTCGAAATCTGGTTAAATAAAAATAAAAAGCACTTTCGGCGCAGTCGCATTAGATATCTCTGATAATACTCGCAATTTGAGAAGCAATATCATGAGAGGTTTTCTTTGCAACATGAATAAATTTGAGTTCTTCCACTTTTGTGGTAAAAATGCAATTTGAGAAAGTAATTTTGCATTGAAACATTACTTCAATATCAAGCTTGTTTTTCCAGAATTCATCTCGATTGTAATAGCTGGTAATTACTGAGGTAAATTTTTAAAATTAAATGGCAAAAGTATATGCGCGGCCTTGATATGCAGATAAGTTCAGAAGATGAACATCCTGCTTATATTTTTATACAATTTGTGCAAATTCTTGTAAATGCTTAGATTCTCGATTTCAGTGATTCTAGACTGAATTATAAGAATGAAATGTTGAAAACGTAAAAAACGCTGCTGCATAACTTAGTGTAGGGAAAATTTTTACGCTTCCTATTTGCGTATTTATTTTTATTAAACTATGTACATAAAGTCGCATGTTTCTCGCGATTCCGCCGATATTTCTGTGCATATTTTGGTGCTTTAATTGAAAATTTATCTATAAATTGGATAATATGCCATTTGCATAGATTAACAACTTTGAACTCGTGACGTTATAAAGCAATTCTGCCTAACGTCTAATAGACAACAATATGTGAAATGAACTTAAAATTCCATAAATTTTTTAGGCAAAATTACAAAATAGATCCGTAGATATATAACAGTTAGATACTATTTGTGGCCGAAAGCTAATATATATATATATATATATATATATATATATATATATATATATATATATATATGCAATTAGATATTACGTGTTGCGCAATTAGTAACGAATTAGTGAGTAATGACCAGAAGGATAATCAGTAGGAACTGGCCATCTGTAGTATTATCTCGTTTCAGCATACGGCGACTCATTAGAGAGAGTCAATGTCTTTTTACCCACTATATATTTGGGTGGGTAAAAGACGTAATACCTGCTCTAACTGATGAGTCGCCAGTAAGCACGAAACGAATTTGCACGAGATTATTCTTTCCGTTCATGCTGTCTTTGGTTTATCCTTCTGGTCACAACTGAACTAATTTGTTACTAGGTTCGCAACACCTAATACATACTTGCATGTACATTTGTCCTTCGCAACAAACAGTTTGTAACTGTTACATATTTTATTGAATGATATTATGCTTACCGCGAAATGTGATAACTGATATCGATCAAGGCCAGAGTGTATGGATTTACTGGAGTAACAGGTGTTCAGAAATGGTTGTAATTCTCAATTTCGGTGAACTATAGCATACATTGATATCCATCATGTTAGTACCATGTACCTTTTCGGTACAATAATGTTGGTATCGGTTACAAACACAATAGCCATAGTGTTAGTATCTTTTACAGACTCAGTATATATATTATATAGTGTGAGTTAGCGTTGAAGTTGCACTGTCGTAGACTTTATATGATGTTAGCTTCACTACTGCAAGTTTACACATTCGTCTAGGAGATTGTACCGTCCTATTATCCCACATTCTTGACCAAAATATATTGTGGGTGAAGGGCGTAATGCCGGCTTCTAGTGATGAGTCGCCAGTAAGCACGAAATCTATGTTCACGAGATTTTACTTTCCGTTCATGGTGTATTTGGTTCATCCCTCTAGTCATATATGAACTAATATGTTACTAGGTGCGAAGCATCTAATACACAATTACATCCATATATGTTTGGTTTACCGATAATTCACTGAGCCATACTAGATAGGTTCTGCTTTTTCTACAGTTCTCCTGCTGTAGTACGTTTACGAAATAAACTTTTGTTCAAAATTTATATTTTTTAATGAACGCTATTATATACTTTCGTGATTTCGCTGACAATTGTCAGAGAACCTCGTACCCAAAAATCAGCCAGCTAGTCCATTTATTAGCACGCATATTCTTGATAATCAGCAACGAAATATCATTAAAATTCACCACAGCATAAATATTATCATAATCCTCCCATCATCGTTATCGTGGTCATCAACATTATCAGTGACGTCATCATCATCATCATCATCATCATCATCTTTGTCATATTTATCACCACCATCATCATTTTCGTCATCAACATTCTTATTTTTATTATTATCATCATGATCTTCTTTTTAATCATCATAAACCATCCTACATTTGCATTAATCACGGATGCTTCATTGCTGCCTAACTATGAATTCCTTAGATCAAGGTGAGATAAATAAATAAAGTGTAGGTGAACCTGGTGTGGAATAAAGAACCTACATAAGGCAAGTCAGCCTCGATCCTTATTCGACACAAACTTAGAATAAGAATTTACGGGAATAGATGATAGGCTAGAAAAATATTTTCTAAACAAATTCGATCTCCTTTCCAGTACTGCATTGTAAACGTCGAGGGAAACGCCTTGGTCCTGTTCTGTGCGACTGGTAAGGTACAGTTGATTTGGTACTTACCTTAATTTTGCAAACTTTATTTAAATAATTTTTTTGTATTTGATAATTAGTTGACAAATAGCGAATGCATTAATTAGAACATGAATGATTGACATATGTTATTGCTAGCATATAATCAGATGATTACAATCTGGCAAACACTTCTAATTTATCAATGTGCATTTGTAAAGTGTCGAAAATGTTTGGGCAACGTGCATATGACACAAATGTTTAGCCTGCTTAACGGAAATTAGATATTGTTATATTTTCATTTTCTATCCGTTTTTCCTCATCACTTTGTACGTAAATGCAGATGTCTCGTACAAAATGTTCTGAACTTTAAATTTGTACAATTAAATTTGTGCAGTATCACTGGCGAAGAACCGATGAATATGCATTAATTTATTAGGCAGTGTGAAGTTTCCAGGGTAGAAAGTCTTCAATTTCGTTTAATACCTATGTAATAAAATAATATATATTTGCATAGAATATATTCGATAAAATGGCATGAAGACCCGCACATTATATGAGCATTCCAGTTTAAATAATGTAGAAGCGTAATTTATTGTTAATGATATAAACAATTATTACACGGAAATTATCATTGAACAATGTGAATGATTGATGAATAACAATGGATAGTCTACATGGCAGCAACAGTAACTGATGAAGATAATACAATTAAGCAATTATTGATTGCGCGGTTGGTGGTAACAATTATTTAAATCAAGTTTGCGAGCTTGAGGTAAGCACCAATACCATTTTATTTAACCCTTTTTGGTAATTGTAACTTGAGCATGGCAGCACATTCCGAAACAATACGTTTCAGAACGCCCCTTCGAGTCTACCATATTTTGAATTGCGTACAACCACTAAGTTATACTAAACGTAGCCTTGCTAAATTATGTCAGTGGTACTAACAGATGATTGATAATATGAATAATTAGAACTTTGTTGCAGTCTGAGAAATGTAACTCTAAATAAGAAAGGCAAAAGTTGGTCTATCGGAGGGCTATGTGTAGGCTAGTTAATATAAGATCACGGGTACAAAGTCGGCGTAAGTAAAATATGTTACACCCTGGCGCATAGATTTTGTACTTATCTGTTTAAAAATGTTGTCGCTTGCACTTCTGCAAACGTACCCTATATAAACTAAATTATGTGCAAAACACCGAGGAAGTAACCAAAGAGAAGAATCCGTATTAAAGAAGAACTAACATCAACCCCAAATTTCGTCGTACACAGTTCATCTCTATGACAACCGAAGTCAGGTAACGAACCAAGTAGAAGTAGCAGATTGACGAATGAAATTCGAAAGTGTTCTGAATTAGCTAATATATAATTATATTTTAGAAAAATTAACACGATGTTTAGAACTTATACCTCTATACAAAATCAAGACGGCCAGATTTATTTAGTGTCTGTAAGAACGGTGGTGCACCTAAGGCAATTGATAAGAATCAGAGCATGCAGCGTGAATTAGCAGAATTTACAAAATGATTTCGCGGTAGATCACGTGTGATTGACAAAACGTAATCCGCAGACAATAGCGACGAAAGAACGCGCACTTTGTACATTTAAGGAGACTCTGCATTGTACCGAGCTTGTAAAGTCTACCAATACTATGGGTGTTGTGTCAGTACCTGGTACCAACACTATGATTGCCGATTTTTATATGGTGCCAAAACTGTGGTTGCCGAGACGGTACATGGTACCAACACAATGGATTTCAAGTTCACCAAAATTGAGAATACGCCAATAAGCACGAAACAAATGTTCACATGAGATTATATATTTCGTTCATGCCTTCTTTAATTTATCTTCTAGTCATACTTGAATCTATTTGTTACTAGGTGCGCAACACTTTTTACACAATTGCTCAAATATTACTTCTCAACAAACAGTATCTATCTGTTATATATTTAATTAAATGATGTCATGATTACCACGAAAAGTGAAACCTGATATCGATCAAGGCCAGAATGTATAGTCTTGCTTGGGTAAGAGCTGCTTAGATGTAGTTGTAGTTCCAAATTATAGTGAACGTAAGCATACACTGAAATCCATTGTGTTATACCATGTACTGACTCGGTAACCATAGTGTTCATTCCATGTACCAGTTCAGCAGCCATAGTATTGGTATCAGACTTGGAATATATATTATATATAGATAGTGAGTTGACTTTGCAGTCGCATTTCCGATGACTTCATATGAAGTTAGCTCTACTAGTGCAGTTTTGCACATTCGTATAGCAGACTGTACTGTTCAATTTTCCCACATTCCTCACTCAAATATTAAGTGGGTATAGGACGTAATACTTGCTCCTACTAAAAATTCGCCTGTAAGCACGAAACGAATGTGAATGAGATTATACTCTCCGTTCATACTGTCTCTTGTTTTTCCTTCAAGTCATATTTAAACTAGTTTGTCACTAGGTGCGCAAAATCTAATACACAATTAGAAATAACCATTTACATATCGTTAAAACTCAACACGGCAACAATATCTGTTACCTTATGTAGTAAATATAGGAAATCCAATGGGATCGAAATGAGTGAGGTAAGTTCATTTTACACTACCAAACATAGAGCAAGGAAAGAACATGCCATTGCCCGAACACACACACACATACACGCGAACAGCTCACCACTTTATATGCAATTCATGTTTAAAAATAGTTTGCTTGCTTAGATGTAGAATATAGTTCTGAAATTGATTGCTTCCATAATACGTTTCTCTTTTTCGCTTTTTACTTGTGGAAGGTGGTACTTGCCAAATTCTTAATCTGCAACTAAATTAACAAGCGAATTCTGTATGTGAACAGAGTATGATTTTGTGAATTTTTCGTAAATTTGTGTGTGTGTGTGTGTGTGTGTGAATGCGTTTTACGCTCCTTGTGTGATTTTGCGCGATATTTCCACCTAATTCAATTTTATTCCATTTGCTTTCCGAAATTGTATTCATAAGTTACCATTAATGCGGGAAAATAAAGGGCACAATAGTATGCTTTCATCAAGGAGATTGCGGATTGTGGCTATTTTAGTTCTATATATTCTTATGAACCAATATGAAAATTATTGTTACTAAGCAGCCCGACGCATACTACAACGGGGCGGAGCATGAATAGTCAAAGACACCGGAGCCAACGTGACCCGGTTCGATCCCCGTCCGCGGAAAAATCTTGAAATGAACCTGAATAGTTCCCAATAAGAACGAAATACGGTCTAATGAATGGATTGCCTTTGCTACCCTAATAAATGCTTAGTTTATACAGAACATGTACATATAATAGAATTGTCAGTTACATCAAACTCGCAACTTTGATTTAACAGTTAAATACTGTTTGTTGCGAAGAACTAATATATATGCAAGAATGTTTTAGGTGTTGCGAACCTAGTAACAAATTAGTTCAGTTGTGACAAGAAGGATAAACCAAAGGCAGCATGAACGGAAAGTATAATCTCATGCACATTCGTTTCGTGCTTACTGTCGACTCATCAGTAGGAGCCGGTAGTACGCCCTTTAACCACTATATATTTGGTAGAAGAATGTGGAATAACAGGACGGTACAATCTCCTAGACGAATGTGTAAACCTGTAATAGTGAAGCTAACATAATCTGAAGTCAGCGACATACGACTTCAATGCTAAATCACACTATATAATATATATATATATATATATATATATATATACCGAGTCTCTGAAATATACTAACACTATGGCTATTGTGTTAGTAACCGATACCAACATTATTGTACCGAAATGGTACATCGTACTAACACTGTGGTTGCCGAGTCGGTACATGGTACCAACATGACGGATATCAATGTATACTATAGTTCACTGAAATTGTGAATTACAACTATTTCTGAACACCTGTTACTCCAGTAATTCTATACACTCTGGCCTTAATCGATATCAGTCACCACATTTCGCGGTAAGCATGACATCATTCAATTCAATATAGTACAGTTAAATGCTATTTGTTGCGAGGAGCTAGTATACATGCAAGTATGTATTGGGTGTTGCGAACCTAATAACAAATTAGTTCAGTTGTGACCAGAATGATAAACCACAGACAGCATGAACGGAGAGTATAATCTCATGCACATTCGTTTCAGTGCTTACTGGCGACTCAGATTTTAATTTCCGTTCATGCTGTCTTTGGTTTATACTTCTGGCACAACCGAACTAATTTGTTACTACGTTCTCAACAACTAATATATACTCGCAATTTTGTTATATGATGTTAGATCTATGCGAAAGTGTATTTTCAAATCACGCTATATTTTACTTGGTAGTACATATACTCGTATACCTTTCTTATTTATTTCTCCAATCTTCTGTCTGCACATAAAACACAGACAAAAACACAAACTTTGGCTTAATGACTTTCAGCACAATAATTAAAACGAGGTGACAAAATATATGACGATGTCGGGGCGCAGTGTTTGCTCCAACCGAGTCACCAGTAAGCACGAAACGCATGTTTAAATCAGATTGTACCTTTTTTCATGCTAGCTTTCTATTAAATTTTTACCAGGTATGCAATAAATAATACATAATTTTATATATATATATATATATATATATATATATATGAGTGTGTGTGTATGTTTGTATCAATATATATAATTTCTCGCATCAAATTGTGTAAAACTGTTATCCGTTTGATAGAATGATGTTATGATTACTACGAAAATGGTATAATTTATGTCGATCAAGATCGAAGTATTATTCTTTACTAGAGCAGCATGTGGTCAAAATGGTTGTCATTTTCAATTTTGTTTAAAATTAGCTACAAAATCATAATTGTGGTATCTTCAATGGCTTTCAGAAATATGTTACATGGTGAGATGGCTTTTAAGTCGTGCTGTTTAACACCTTTCATGCAGTTGACTTGACTACCGCTGTAATACAAAGATGGATAGAAGATTGCACTGTCCAACGGTCCCACACAATTTAACCAAATATATAATGGGTTTCAGGCATGTTAATACTATATATATATATATATATATATATATATATATATATATATATATATATAGTCACAAGTAAGTATTCATACATTTTCATCATGTTAACTATGGCCTATAATTCTGTTTCTATTTGTCGAATCTTGTTACTAGGCAAAGAAATTAAATTCCAGCTGAATTACATTAAATTTTGAGGTATACTTAATACGCGTTTATTCAAAGCTGAAATAATCTTATTAAGGAATGATATTCATATTATAATAGCGATTATTTATCTTTGTGGCATTTAAGTTATATTTCACATTTAAAGATTGTTTGAACGAATTAATTTACTACGCAATAAGGTGTTGCGCAATTACCTTCGTATGAAGAACTAGATTATTTAGCTCATTCGCCTATTCTTCATCTTGATATTTCAACAATCATTTTCAAGTGCCTTTCTAAACATTATATTCATCTTATCAGGCGTAGACAAGTACTAGAATAAGAGAAACGCTTCTTTTATGCAGCTTCATTCATATTTATTTAAATAACGGTTGCGATAATGATAGAAACACCAATATCATTATATTTATAATTTCTAGTATAAACTAAGCATTGTTTAATGTAGATAAGGTAATCCATCCATTTTCATTTATACTTATGATTGGCTTATCTAGTAACAATTACTGATGGTTCACTAGTAAAGCATGCGCAATGTAGGCATGTGTGTGTGTGTTTGTGCATTTGTGTATATGATTGTAAACCGTTCAGTTAAACATAATTAAAATAAAACTACTGAGATTTGATGTCACATCCTCTGCATGTGTCATACTAATAAAACAATCATTAATTGCGTGGGTGATGATAAAAAGTTTTTAAATCAAGTTTGCGAGCCTGGATGAAGCCCAAATCCCATTGTATTTAACCAGTCGCCGGACAACATAGCAAACCTACCCCAGTCGTACGTACTGACGCGTTTCGACCTTCCATGATCATCATTAGAGTACGACGGCAAACTGACTAGCGAAGATCATGTTGCATTGCATATATATGGAAAGCAAAATTAGATATGCGGCTCTCACCTTTAGTAGTCTCCCATATATCGTACTTGACTGGAAATAATGCAATTAGAGAATCATAGACTTTGTGGGTGGTGATGATAATCATAAGGGGTCGAACAAAGTCAGTGCGTGCGACCGGCGGTAGTTTACCCATGTTGTTCGACGACTGGTTAAAGACAATTGGATTGGTGTTTATTTGAAGCTCGCAAACTTGATTAAAAGAATTGTTACCACCACCCGCGCAACCAATTATTGTTTAATTGTATTGTTTCTATATATGTATGTGGTGAAAGCTACAAACAGCTAATGCTTGTGACTGCATCGAAATTGTACATCTGACATTTCAATTCACGTAAAATGTATGCAAGACTACTAGACGTGAGAGCCGCATATTTAATTTTGCTTTCCATATATATGCAATGCGGTATGATCTTCGCTAGTCAGTTTGCCGTCGCACTCTGATGATGATCATGGAAGGTCGTAACGCCTCAGTGTGTGCGTATGGCGGTAGTTTTGTAACGTTTATAACGACTGGTTTAATATAACGTGGTTGCTCTTTATTTCAAGCTCGCAAACTTGATTTAAATAATTGTTACAACCACCCGCGCAATCAATTACTGTTCAATTGTATTGTCTATATATGAGTTTGTTGTGAAATCTGCAAACAGTTAATGTTTCTACCAGAAGGTTAGACCAAAGATAGCATGAACGGAAAGTACAATCTCATGCACATTCGTTTTGTGCTTACTGGCGACTCATCAGTAGGAGCCGGTATTACGCCCTTTAACCACTATATATTTGGTAGAAGAATGTGGGATAATAGGATGGTACAATCTCCTAGACGAATGTGTAAACCTGTAATAGTGAAGCTAACATCATATAAAGTTTACGACAATGCCACTTTAACGCTAACTCACACTATATAATATATACCGAGTCTGTAAAGGATACTAACACAATGGCTATTGTGTTAGTAACTGATACCTTTTTGA
The DNA here is from genome assembly GCA_029291075.1 of Eudiplozoon nipponicum. Classification (NCBI taxonomy): domain Eukaryota; kingdom Metazoa; phylum Platyhelminthes; class Monogenea; order Mazocraeidea; family Diplozoidae; genus Eudiplozoon; species Eudiplozoon nipponicum. The sequence continues at coordinate 5,144 of JAQBSW010013204.1, read as the reverse complement.
AATCGATGAGTATCGGATACTAACACTATGGTTTCCGAGTCGGTACATGATACCAACCTGATGGATATAAATTTATGCTAAAGTTCACCCAAATTGAGAATTACAACAATTTCCGAACACCTGTTACTCCAGTTAAACCATACACTCTGGCCTTCATCGATATCAATTATCACATTTCGCGGTAAGCATGACATCATTCAATTCAATATATTACAGTTAAATGCTGTTTGTTGCGAAGAACTAATATATATGCAAGTATGTATTAGGTTTTGCGAACCTAGTAACAAATTAGTTCAGTTGTGACCAGAAGGATAAACCAAAGACAGCATGAACGGAAAGTATAATCTCATGTACATTCGTTTCTTGCTTACCAATTCTGGAGAATTAGATTCACAGCATGGAAAATCATTAATAAAAAGAGACATTCAAAATGAAGCTAAGCATAGAACTTTGGTTCTACCAGATTCTAAATTAATTAGAAAAATTAGGACATTAGCAAGGAAATACAACATAAGAACAGTGTTAAGACAATCAGTAACAATAGGCAATAAGCTACTAAATCAGAAAGAATAAATGGAACTACTCAGCACATCAGGGGTTTATGATATACCCTGTAAAGATTGCGAACTCATGTCTATATAGTTGAAACCATGCGTCCAATAAAGGTACGTAGATGGGAACATAAAACTGCATGCAAATATAGACATAGTCATAGATCAGATCTAGCCAGGCACTCAATAGAAATAAATCATCATATAAGCTGGGATGGCTGTAAACGGATTGCACTATGTATCCGAAAAAGATTAACAAGGTTGATTAAGTAATCAATTGAAATAAAATCAGGAATGAACGTCATGAATGTGACATCTGTAGAAAAATTATTAGGCCCCATATTTAATGAAGCCTTCTCGAATGGAAGGATACGTAGATTGGAGGAAACAGAATTAATGATAAATCCAACTAAGAGACCACAACTATGAATTTGAGATAATAAACGGAACAATTTAGATGGAGTTAGAAAGAATTAATTTGGCTATAATTATAGTGGATCGTGTGCTTTTGGGGGACCTTACACAGTTACTAGGGCAGAATTACACACATATATATATATATATATATATATATATATATATGTGACTTAATATACCATGATGGATAGAAATGTAAATATTTAAATAATATCTGGGAGAACCTCATATGGTTGCTTATATGTTTATTTAGATATGCAGATAATATATGGCGTGTACACGTAAATATATATAGACGAATATTTCAAGTTTATAGAAGTTGTGAGAGAAACTCACATGTTTATCAAAATATGCATAACAGATATATATATATATATATATATATATATATATATATATATATATATATATTGTTTTGACACAGATATTTAAATGGAGAAATTAATTTATACAGGATATGAGTATAAATATGTTTTTGGTTGGGATACGATTCAATAGAATAGGCTCATTATTTGAACTTGTCCAAACAATATAATAATACCATATTCTTTCAACAATTTTACTAACCTATCTCTCTAAAACCTATTACAAACAGGGTGGGATTATGTAAACTGGGGTATTTGAGGATTACTGAAATATTGAAATCAAAACGTTTGTTTATCCTTCTACGCGTCTGGAGCAGCAATTAAAAATGGAGACATCAAGGATAGCCGTGTATGTCAATACTTAAGGTTTGCTTATAGTTATTCCATAAATGTCACTTTAGTGGAGTACACATATGTGTTGTTGTGTGCGAGGAGGGGTTACATGGATAAGTTTGTGTATGCATTTGGTGTTATAGATTAGGTATGAAGACCGGATATTAGAGCAGACAATAAAAAAATACAATAGGTATTAAAATAAATACAAATAGATCTGTATTGAATGAGGATACCACATTTGCCATAAGTTTTTTTTCCTGTGCGTATGGTGTCAACCCTGAAGATGGAACTGGAAATTAGGTCTCGAACATTAGGAACAAAAAGAGTGGAAAATCTTGTTCCAACGTCATATTCAGACAAGCAGCTGATGGAGGGCTTCAAAATGAGGGGAAAAATGAGAGTCCATCAATCAAGGCGAACAATCGGAACACATGGAAATGTACCGGATTAAAAATTTTACAGACCTACGAGTTCTATCAATTGTCCCGCACAAGAAAAATGCGGTCAAATCCATAGTTCCATACTTGCCAACCTATCACTTTGATTTAGTTCAAGTTTTTCAAAAACCCGAACCAAATGTTATGAACTCATGACCGTATGATCTAATAAGTACGAATATCATCTTATTCTACAATATAGGAACTGTGAGTTGGATACGTTGTGGCGTTTTGAATATCAAAAACAATTCTTAAATGCTTGCCCCATGTAAAGACTAAGAATCTGAATAATTTATCGTCACAACGGAACGACGAGATTCATTATGGAATCCATTGAAATCAGGTCGAGAGATTAAACGAAACATTTTGTGCGACAGGAAATCGATTAATTACTTGACCCTTTTTGTATCCAACAAGGTGTTTGCATCCACTGTCTTCAATTTTACTCTGAATATTTCGGCTTCCTGCTTCGGAAGCCATTTTCAACGGAATGCATATCCAAACCACATTTTGACAATCATTAAGTTAAGTGGTAAATTTTCCGCGGACAGGCCAAATTCTAGACAGTAATTGATGAGTTCCCAATAAGGACTAAATCAGTCTACTGGATGAATTGCCTTTACAACACTACACAATGCTTAGATTATACTGGCAAATGTATGTACATAATGGGTCAGGTTTTTGTATCAAGTTCGCAACCTTGATTAAAAGTAATTGTCTACTATGTGTAACTGATGCAAACTTGATATTGTGGATGCGCAAACCGCATACTGTTGTTCACTTATTGGAGAACAACCTATACTTTCCTTTGGTACCTCTAGTACACTAGGTATTGTGAATTTATTACTGTGGGTTATTATCTGTATTGTAGATCTACAACAAAGAGTGCGTCTCAAGCACCAATGGGTAGTAAAATTGTGCTCAAATAAGTGATGAACTCCCTATGCAGTTTTCAGATCTGCAATACCAATCGTGCAAAATTTACCCGTGGTGGGCAACAATGGTTAACTGACTTGAGGTGAACACACTGCGCAACCATTTTTCAAATATCACCTAAACAAGAGGGATGAGTTCAATAATGAAAGAGCATTTGGATAATCGATAGGCCCCATTTGGTAGACAGCAATAACTGATGGTAGGAAGTGAAGACGGAGAGAATCGGAATCGGAAACAAGTTTGCGAACTTGATTTGAAGAATTGTTATCACCACCCGCGCAAATAATGATTATTTAATCGGGAACAAGTTCCGGAAAAATATATGGACCATTGGATTAAAACTCACTTACAAGTGGATTTGTAAATTTTTAATTTATTGATCAATTTTATGATTTTTCTCATTACCATTCTTCTTAATTTTATCCTTTATTTCTTGTTATGTCTCTGTGTCTATCAACTTTGGTCCTTTAGGTGAAATATCATTTATAATGAGCTTTTATTGTAAATATCTCCTTTCCTATTGTCCATCTCTTGATAGGCAATTTTTAATACTTGCCTGTTAGATCTTCATTAATTTTAACTTCATTTCTTTATAAACTTATTTTTCATTATGAACTGTTGGTTGCTGTACCCTAAGGGTGTAATTCTATTAATTTGCTCTACCCCTCCACGAGTAATGCCAATCAAAAGTGAGTCATATTCACATGGCAAGAATTTTTTTTTAAATCTGACGCATGCAAACAGAAACGGGCCAGCAGTAGTTTACTTTGGATAAACACACACGTGCATGTAATTATACCTAATTGAATTCTTTATGGTTGCAGATATGTGCACATACACATGCATAATGCACGCTATTATAGTGAAAAGTAAGTAATTTTTATAAGAATTGTCAGTCAGAAGTATGATTGACGCTGATTAAAAGAGATTATTCATTTTGAATGAATTTCTTTGTTGCGAAACTGGATTAATTGAAATTACCTGATCTGCGTTTTGACTAACGCAGCTTTCATTGTTCCAGTAATTTTCTTTTAGCACGATATTTCGGCCCATCTTACCGTAGGCCTTCATCAGTTGCATCTCACGAAACAAATGAAGCAAGTGTTTTATTTCTTCTAGTCATAATATTTATATACCTCAGACTGACCTTTCATTAGATATTCGCGTGTCACATATTTGTGTGTGTGTACATTTTCATAACCGTTGTCTTCATCTAACTAATTTCGACCAGAGTGGCTGAATAATAATTTATCAATTGCATGCAATAACTATTCGTTTTTAACACACTCAATGTAAATGACGTAACTGAGATGGGGGAGACCCATAATTCAGAAACACTCGTCATAAAAACATGCCATGAGTGATAAATCCAGAAGTCCGAAAGACTAATGCACATGTTAAATTACAATTCAAACCACTAGGTTGTACTCAAGATAGAAAAGTTAATAACAGTTATTGGCGCACGCCACGCATGTCCATGTGTATGTGTATGCATAACTAAAAACTTGGTTAAATTATTTTATTTTGATACACATGTACGTACATCTAAATGAAACTGCAGTCAATAGACATCAATTTACCCTTTGCACGCGTGCAGACAGAAAATTAAGGTTGAAATCACTATTTGTTTTAAAATCAAATGAATAGTTAGAGATGAAATTTGAAGGCTATATTCATAATTTTTTATTCATTTCTTGAATAAAAGCCCACTAATTAGTCAATCTTAATCTGATGTTCTTAATCTTTTACTGGAACTAGCTTCAGTTACCAATTCATGCAATCGCCTTTTCCTTCCATTAGCTAATGCAGTATTCCAAATCGGACCTAAAGATTTTTAAAAAACTGTTTCATTCATAATATTATCTCTAGATTTAGTTTCTATAGATTCCCTAATCAATCTCGTCACCCTATTACGACTACATATTGCTATGCGTTTGCATTCCTCCCATTTGATTGTATGCCCAGTCTCCACTACATGACGAGCAAGATCTGATTTATCAATATGTTCATACTTTCACCTCTTCTTACTTTTATTGGGCGCATGGTCTCACAAACTTACTTGAGACTACAATCATTGCATGGAATCTCATACACTCCTGAAG
>JAQBSW010013203.1:0-14650 GCA_029291075.1 Eudiplozoon nipponicum | reverse complement strand
GACGAGACACCATTTATTTAGGATGAATTGCGATTTATGTAAAAGGTTTGGCGAGGTGGCTGTTTATTTCGCGATGCTATTGTGTCCCTACATATGCCTGGTAGCTGATGTCGAAAGAAATGGGTTTCGTAGGCCGTGCTTATAATCATCTCTCCTTCTTTCCATTGTCGTGATGTGAGAAGGCTAAGTCGAATTATCATACGTGAATTATGAACTAGGTTGCAAAGCAAATTAAATTTCACTGTTAGTCAAAATAGATGGTGCTGTAGACGCGCGTTACATCAGATCTTGTCTCTTTTCCATACTTTTTCTTAAACACTGTCAGTTGGTTCAAATGAACGATTTTGATATATTAATACTATCTTCAAACTTATAATGATAGCAAAGCTACAAATTTTAATCTACTTCCACGCATTTTTTTCTCTATTGGACTAATATACTTCACAACGTTGTTGTACCGTTTCTAGCATATTTGACTGGCCGTTTTAATTTGGTTTTAAGTAGCGTCTGTGTATTCCAATATAGGCCTAATCCAAATGATATACATTTAAAGCTTAATAACTCCCATCTTTTATTAGCGCATCCAACAATTCTATCTATATATCTAACTACAGAAGCCATAAAATGAATAGTTTTGCATAGGTTCTTTATTTATTGTTGCAACTTGACCTCGAAAATATCAATTATTACAGCAACATTGAGATACCTATAATTAAATTCGGTCCGATTAACAATTTTAAGCTAATCATCTAGCTAAGTGATATTAAGTACCTTTGCAAGTCGTTAATATCTAAATTAATATAATTCTTAGAGAAAGAAATGTTATTTATGTAGGTTGAGTTGGTAGCTTTTAAGTCTTTGTCAAATTTGAGGACAACTTGCTGCAATTTTGCATATATAATTTTAAATTTCTTCGGGCCCAAACTATAAAGTTTGCAATTCCGGTCGCTTTCGTAACAGCATCAACATACATATAGTCAAGTGGTTTTTTGATATCATTGAAAATATTTATTCATCAATATTTTTCTCATACAGAGGAATTATATAGCTCCACATGTATAGGATGTTCGTAATTGTCAAAGGTTCTTAATTAAATTCAACCTGGATTTCATTAAAATTTAAATTCATCATAGTGTCAAATTCGTCTAATATTACTGGTTCAGTTATATTTTAGAATAAAAATATTGAAATAGATCCATAATCGTTGACATCATTGGTCTTTAAAACTTTGGCATAGGTCTTACGATTATCATTAGTATCCTGTCTTTCATAATTCCATCAGTCGAATTCATATTAAAAATAAAAAAAATGTATTCAAATATTAAATAGATTTGTGAAGCAATTTATTAAGCCATATATTTTAATGGGCCTTTTCTTAATTATATCGGATTGTCGCCATTATTTTTATTAACTATTCTGGTTGTTATCATATACATGAATAGGTAGTACAACCATAGTGCAGGTTTTCAGATAATTACACATTAAATTGTCCAAAAACAACGTCTAAATCACAAGTAAATTTACTGTCGGTTTCATCAGTCTGTAATACAAGTTCATTTTTCACTTTATAATATAATAATAATAATCGATAAGTTGTTTGTAGCCGTGTTTGAATTATTTTTATGCTTTGTCAGTATTATCCATTTGGATCTTCGACGTATTTTCATTAGAAGGACGTTTATCTTATTTTCTATCTTATTATGTCGCGGGTTTTAGTATTTTCGGTTGGAATAAATTTCATTATATTATCTTTTTTTATTTCTTAGCTTACATATTCTTCGTTACTTTATCAATAAAAGAACAGTTTTTAAATAAATTTTGTAACTTTAGAGATAAAGAAGCAACTAGATCATATGCATTTTTTTGATAAAAACGGTCAAATTCAAGCTCTCCGCACAAATTTACAAAGAGATTCCAGTCAATTCAAGGACATTTACCGTGTAGATTTTTTGAGGAAAATGTCTCAACCGCGATTAAAATTTTTCAAGAAATAGTCTGACTGTTTAAATTTTATCAGTCGAAATATTTTATGAAGTTTCAATTTGTGCGGCAACACGGTGTGAAAGTAAATATGTTGTTTTTTGCCATTGAAACTCTACGTAGGGTTATTTTATATGGATAAATGCAGTAGAAGATTGAATTAATACATTTTAAAGAGTGTACATAGGTGATGTGTGCAAAATAATATTGGCGCTGCATAAAATCCTATTATTATACACATATTGTTCTTTTAATAATGTGAGACTCAAACAAAACCCTTTTAATTTTAATTAAGGTTAGGTTTCGTTGAGCAATATACATAGCCCTATACTTTGCAATCCGTTTCATTCATGGATTTAATTAGCGAATAATTAATTCTAGCTACTCAAATTTTATAATGATATTGTTGTGATTTTATGTAGTCAGGCTATTTCTAGTTTCCTCGTATCTCCAATTACTCAGAATCTACCTTCGCGACAGGATCACATTAGCGAGATTGGTGTTAAACTCAATCCGGACAAACATCGCAAAATCAAAATCGGTCTTGATTCCATGTTACCTGCGCTGCCTGCATTTTCTCTTCTACTCTTTTAAATGTTAGATTCAGTTAAGCTCTCATGCATTACATTATTTAATTCATTTAACTACTCTTTACGTCTTAATAAATTAACGATAAACTCTTCTAATAGTCCTGTTTCATTTGTTTCAGTACACAGAACCATGTTATGTGAATTAATTTATTCAAAACCTAGGCCCGCTCCCTCATATTTTATGGCAATGAATTCTATTTTCTCTATAATTTGCATTCCTCTTTTATCCAAGAGCAAATCGCATCGAAATTTCTCAAGCGTTTCCCAACAATCTATATTTAAAGAGCAAAAGATTTTAATGCCTTACCCACGCGTGTTTACATGTTTATTAATCGAATACATTAAAAAATTTCCCGCCAGACAAGACTGGCTAGAAGAGTAACATATTCCTTTTGAACATGTAATTCAATTTTTGGAAAAATTGGTCTTCGGTCTCTAAAAATTTTTTTGGAAATTAAAATATCTACTCTATTGGATTTGCGTTTTTGTGATACGCTGACAATTCGATCACCTTCTGCACAAAATAAACATATCGATAGCTTTACTTCTCATACTTAGAGTTTCATTCTATTACACCTTCTAGTGTGAATTTAAACAGAAATGCAAATTTGACAAAATTGCTGTTTTGGATTTGACCGCATTTTTCTTGTGCGGGACAATTGATAGCACTCATAGGTCCATTTTCAGATAATGTACTTGGTCTCAATTGATGGGTTCTCACTTGTCCCTTCTTCTTTAAGCCATCAATTAGCTGATTGTCTGAAAATGACGTTGGAACAAGATTTTCCGTTGTTCTTTTTCCAAATTTTCAAACTCGGCTTATTTAGATATTCACAAGATATATGTAGGAGATTATTATCAAAAGCGTTTTGACTGATATAATTTATCCGTTGAGGGACTCACAGTGTTGCTTGTATGATATTCATATTATATATATATGGTGTATACACGTATATATATATATATGATGGATATATAGATATATATTAAAGATGTAGGAAGAACCCACATGGATGCTTACATGCTTATCTATATATAAATAATATATAGTGAGTTACTTACATGCTTATCTATATATACATAATATATAGCGTGTTGAATTATATATAAATGGATGTTTTTATAAGAAGTGAGTTAGTATATATATATATATATATAATTATAATTAAGTAAATAAAATTTAAATATATATATATATATATAAAATAATACTAATTTATTATATAGATATATACATGATTTCGACACAGATATTTTGATGAAGAAACTAATTTATATAGGATATGAGTATTATTGTGTATTTGGTTGAGAGGCGATTTAGTTAGTGTAGACTCCGTATTCGGTCAAAACGATAATAATACTATACATTCTTTCAACAATTTTATTAACCTCTCTCTCGGTCTATAACCGATTGCAAGCTGGATGGGATTAGGTAAACTGGGGGCATGCGAGGATTACTGCAGGATTGAAATCAAAAGTTTTCTTGATCATCTATGCGTCCGGAACAGAAATTAAATATAAACATCATGGATTGGCGTGTATGTCAATCCATTAGGTGTGCTTATAGTTATTCAATAAAATGTCACTTTAGTAAAATACACATGTTTATAGGTGGTTGTGTGCGCGGAGGGGGACAAGGCTAAGTTTTTTTCTATACATTTGAGTATAAGAGACTAGGTATGAAGACCGGATATTAGGAAGACAGTTAAAAATACATTTGGAATTAAAATAAATATAAATATATCTGTCTTGAATGAGGATACCACATTTGCCACAAGTTGTGTTTTACTCCTGTGCGTATTGTGTCGACCCTGAAGATGAACCTGGAAATTCGGGTTCGAAAATTTGGAAAAAGAACAATGGAAAATCTTGTTCCAACGTCATTTTCAGACAATCAGCTAATTGATGGCTTAAAGAAGAAGGGACAAGTGAGAACCCATCAATTGAGGCCAAAAATTACATCATCTGAAAAGATAGGAAGTTCAAGATTTTACCGACCTATGAGTGCTATCAATTGTCCCGCACAAGAAAAATGCGGTCAAATCCACAACAAGAAGGACAGCACTGAGCACAAAAATGGATCTTTTAAAATTGCTGTTTGTTGTTTTCGTTATCATTGGGACTGTCTGTGTAACCTTTGCCTTTAATCGATATCAATTAATTGAAGGATATTGAAATTTTGAATAGTGGTTTGAAATTTATACTTTCGATAAACCCAACATTTTTTCTTTAACTGTCTGTTTAGTTAACCACATTTTTTTCTATTGTGCCATAATTTGCATACAGTTATCAAATTAAACAAGTCAGATTATTTGTGAATTCACTTATCGTCAATAATTATACTTGTTTATTATACCTAGGATACTTATCAAGGCTTATGATAAGGCAATAACGTAAAATAATGACCGTCTAAATAATTCTCGAAATGCAACACTGCAGCATAATATGTAAATAGCTCCTTTCAAATCCTGTCTTATCACTTGTCACGATCCCGGTTTTTTCCTACTATAAAATCTTATCGACTTGACGATACCGTTTTCTCTTGCATGTAGAACTACTCCTATGGCTACATTTGAATCATTTATGACGAACTGAAACAGCTTAATCCAGTCCATAGTTGCCACAATGGCAATTTGCTCAACAGGTTTTTTGTACTCTGCAATTTCTCCTTGTCATCTTGGCTAAAATTTATAGACCAGGACTTCTTGATCTTACTCTATTCACGCATAAATTGTCGAGTTAACGATCACAAAATTGCAACTAAACTTAATATAAAAGGACGGTAATAATTTATCATCCCAAAATCTACGCAGTTGATGTATAGTTCATGGTTCCAGCACAACTTAGATCGCTTGGACCCTATACTCTACGGGTTTAATTTCCTCGTTTGAAATGAACTGTCCAAAAGTTTTAATATTGTGCAAACAAACTTGCACTTCACTGTTTCGACAACCAATTTATAATGTTCCAGCTTTGATAACATATTGTCCAAGTGCTTCCAGTTTTCTTCCCCTAGATCGATTACATATGATATTGTCTACGTACACTCGAGCAAATTGACATTCCTGAAGAAATTACTCCAGCAAAAACTCAAATGTATAACATGTATTCTTCAATCCAAATGCCATGCATAGGTACTCATGTGATCCTCCTCTAGGAAATCACACTGCGGTTGTTGGTATAGGCACTGCCTCCATAGGGACTTACTTGTACGCTTCCAGCTGATCTTACTTAGTGTAAATTACATACCACATTATATCCTTGAGCAAATTACACTTGTTCGGTATTTCATACGAATCACATTTTGCTACAGATTTCAACGATTAATTATTACTACAAATGCTCCATTGATCTGATTCAGGTTTGGGAACTACCACTCTTTGAGATGCAAAATATGACTTTGATCGTCTACACTTCCTTCCTTCCTTAATTGCTTAAATTCTTCAATAGCGATCTGTTGCTTATGCTGTGTGAACGGTTGAGTATATGAGAAAAGGGTGATGTCAGCGATCAGAATGTTCTACGTAAATTTCATTTTCTGCCCTAATATCACTGACAATACTTGGGTGTCCTTTCCTATTATTGAAATTTCGTTGGTGCCCCATAATAGACAAGTGTGATAATGCACCACATCGGGTCATACTTTGCTCAATTCGGCACGTGTGCCTATTAAGTATTTAAAACTATTTATACAAAAGTTATAACGACCTATTTGTTGTTATAATCAGCAACCTCATCGAGATCTCCTTCAAAACAAAAACCACCTGTCATACAGACTGCACCAGTGCATGTATATTCCATCGAAGATCTCGATTGAAACTTTAATGATTTCAAGAAACCTTGGAGCTTTTCAGGCGCAACTCCACTATGGCTCCTATTTGTGAGATCCATAATAGTTTAACGTACATTTGCGCCTAGCTACAGATCTTTACGTTGGTGATGTCCCAACCGCGGAAAGTTGCAACCTTTGGCGTGACATTTTCCCAGTTCGACATACCTACGATGCAACATGCACCAGTTATGTGGTCGTCGAACAACACCATGCAATTGGACACAATGTTGCTTGAAATATGTCCGGTGAACACGAGAATAAGACTTAATTCTGCCTAAATATTTTGACCTTGTGTTTCGCCAAATACCTATCTCGTCGTTGGGTAGTGAGTTTAATTTCGATGACAATGAGTTTTGTTGAGATTAGTCGGAAATTGTGCTTATACTTAGAGTATGCATTTGAGGCACACGCATTCCGTTACCGTAGTCGGTACACTTTATCCAATAATTTGAGCTTCTTTGAGCACTCTAATTTCCATGTATCATATACATATAAAGTGGTTCCTAGTCTTGAAAGTAATTCTGCTATATATATATGCTATTAACAACTTCTTGAGAGATATCAAGCAAATAACTTTGGCAAGAAATCTGTCATAACATTCAGATGGAAGATGGCTTCCAATCTTTACGTGACGTAGTAAGTCAATCACTTGCTTAGTTCATTCGAGTTGATACCTCTTTCAAGTCCTTTCACTAGAAGCTCAAATGACATATATGTTTGATTGACTATGATATATCTCCTAAACCTTGGCAAGATTATTTTAACTTCATCTGATAAAAAACACCAGGCCGAAACAAACATTTCTGTTGGATTTGTAATTCTTATTATTTTGAAAAACAATTTTCGCGCCATCAATCCAATCAATGGGGTTGTCTGGTATAATCGTAGGAAGACTTACATTGCTATCAATATCTGTATGGCTGATACGGTCTTCATCTGTCGTTTGTAAAGGCACTTTGGTCACTGCCATAGGAGAGCCTCTGTGATGCCAGATCCGTTAATCTAAAATATTTGGAATAATCACCAAATTTAAAACACTAAATTAATCATTCCTTTCAACACTTTCTTTTAGACTATTTTTCCTAAGTCCTTCGGTCAACTGCTCTGCATCCTCAGAATAGAATATAAAAGAATATAATATCTTTATTTGGATTCAAACCACACATGTTCCATCAAATAATAAAATTGGAAAATGTACAATATAAAAAGACATCCCATCACATAAATATGTGTAATTAGTTGTACTGTACAATTTATCAGCATCAGAAGTTTCGACTGTAAAGCGTGATAGATTCTTCATCAAAAATAGGAAAACTTAAGGTATAATTCGAGTGTAACATTTTGTAAAAAAAGGGAACCATGACTAATAATTGATTGTCTGTTGTAGGAGTATTTTTGCGGGGTAGCTATCTAGTTCGTGATTCTGTACCCTTCCTACATATCCATGGTGGCTATTGTTACTACCCGTACTCATGATCAGTCTCTGATCTTTTTCGGATGGTTGATGTGAGAAGGCTAAAACGAGTTATCACAAGTATATTGTACACAAGATTGAAAATAGAAATAGAATTCACAGTTAGTCCAAATTGACCGTGCTCTAGACGGCAATAAAAACATATTTTAACACAAATGAATGTCTTAAACACCAGTCAAAGTCTAACTAAATTGTCCGTACTCTAGATGGCAAAAGTTAATATGAGCTCCGCTTATAAAGAAATATATTTTGCACACAAGCAATTATTCTTTCACAAATTTCTGAAATGAAATGAATATATGCAACCGATTGAAATTACATGATGATATGAACATAGTCACTGTTAAAAGTTGTCACTGAAAATGAATGTGTGTAATCCGTATAAAGACATTCAATGAAAAAAGTTCACAAATAATTAGTTCACTGTTTGCTATGGTTTTAACTCATGTCATTATAATAATCCATTATTCTCTGAAATTCGGAAAGACATAGTTAAATGTGAACAGTGAATCCCTCGCGTAAACTGTGAATAATCCAACTGAGCAAAATAAATCTACTGTGACACAATAGTCCACCGCGTGTTCCATGCGTATCGCGCGCGGTTCTGTATTTTTAATAAACAACCCTATTGTAAACGCCCCGGCTTCAAGTAAATGCCGTACGACGTTACAAACTCGGTTAAGGTGCTCTGAATATAGATTTGTTACTGAAGGGAGGGTCCTTAAGAGGGCCTGGTCGTGCGTTCTCCTGAATTATTCAGAGTGTGAAGATGTCCTAGAGCCTTGGGTGGAATCTGGCTGTTGTTCCTCCTGTTGTCGAGTTGTAATCACGATGTGGAAAACGTCGTTCAGGTTCTGCAATTAATTGGCTCGTCTCGCTGGTTGTACCGCAACAAGATGAGTCACGGATGTAGCCAATTGTTGGTGAAACAATCAAATCACCAGCGTAGGTATTGACAGCCGACAGAACGCACACGCTCAACGCAAAGCAGAAAGCAAATGCGACAACTGACTTGCATGGTAAATTGCCGTGCTTAAATAGCATGCCATAGTAATATATGTCTACTTGCACACTATTGGTTAAACGGCAAGTTTCGCTTTTTTCTCATTGGTGCAACGTAAATAAAATTGAATTAATTTACGAAATATGTAAGCCATTAATTTGTGTCGTTACAACACTTTTCTTTCTGAAAAAAAAGGAAAAAAATTCCTCTCTGCAAGGCTAGATAAGAAATGTATGACAGAGTTCGAAAAAAAATATGATGAACCATAAATGCTGGGCTTAAATATGCTTGTTGGTTGCTTCAACAATGACATGATGCCAGGTAACCACTAGGAATTGCTACACAAATTGTCAGCTCTAGTGGTCGGTCATACCACGTGAGGCAAAATAGAGCAGTGTAAGATTTGGGAGCCGCAGCGTGAAGATTTCGAGGCAAATCGCCTCTGAATTTGCCAGGTTTAAGTTAAAAACTAAGCAGGTTGGATCGTCGTCAATGTGTTTGTATACGACCAAAGGAGCTAGAGTGCTCGACGTTGTGGTCATGACATTTGTAGAGTGGTCTTTGTGCAATTGATGAAGTTGAGATATGCATTGAAAGTGGCCTGTACCATGATATGAAGCTGATCACTACTTAGTGTTGCTACATGAAAGCGTTAGCTCCAAGTAGCTGGTCATACCAAAATAGGCAGTGTGATGTCATGTGTGAGAAATACATTATAATGTAAAAATATATACATTAAAATCAAAGGTAACTGCATAAAAATATGTACACGAACATTGCCTCAGAGATGGCATAATACCAAAGAACTGTTCAAAAATGCTACACAGTTGTTAGCTAAGAACAGCTGGTTATGCCACGTGAGACAAATACGAAAAATAACGTAAGGTTAAAAAAATTTTTATAGTTAATGTTAATGTTTAAAAAAAAATCAATTACGCGTTATACAAAGCAGGATATTGAGATTGTGGGCAGACGGAGCCTGAGACGTGTGTAGAAGGTTGAACGCTCTCAGGATCAGGCGGTTCGATAAACGCTTTCAACCTGTCTATGCTTACTGATGTCGGTGTAGCGCCTTGCATAATAATGAAGTATTTTGGTTGTCTGAGCAAAATCGGGTAAGGACCGCGATACTTTGGTTGTAGTGGTGCAACAGCATTGTCGTTGCGAACGAGTACTCTCTTGCAACTGTGGAGCTGTGGGCAAACGAAGACTGGACGAGGCGTACGTCTCGGCTGCTGTTCAGACATGTTACCGAAATGAAGTCGAAGGCGGGTAGCTTCGTCTTGTGGGTCATCTTGTGCCGGTAGTAGACGTGGGAGCTGACTAGGCAGGCGTAGATCCATGCCATACAAGAGTTGTGACGCAGACGTTTTAATAGATTCACGAGTACGAGAACGCATGGCAAGCAGAACTAAAGGTAGTGCATCGACCCAGTTGCCATTAATGGACAAGGATGCTAAAGCAGCTTTGAGTTCCCTATGCATTCTCTCTACCATGCCATCAGCTTGGGGATGGTAGGCAGTCGTCTGGCGTAAGATGCATCCCATGTACCGCAAGGTGGTTTTGAAACGATCAGATGAGAAGCAAGTGCCTCTGTCCGTGATGACCTCATTGGGAACACCGTAATTGGATATCCATGCAGAGATAAAACCGTTAGTTACTTCGTCTGCAGAAATGGTGCCAAGAGGTAATGCCGCAGGCCACCGTGTAAATCTATCGATCATAGTTAGAAGGTAGCTGAAACCTTGAACCTTTGTCAGATGAACTATGTCGATGTGAACGATGGCTAGGCGAGAAGTAGTTCGAAATTGTTGCAACTTAGAACGAGTGTGTCGTGTGATCTTATTTTTCTGACAAATAGCACACTCGGAGACCCATCGTTTAACATTCTGCCTAAGTCTGTGACCCCAGAAACGATCTGTAAGAAGTCGGACAGTCGCTTGGCTTCCTGGGTGAGAAATTGAGTGAATTGAATCGAAAGCTTTTCTCTGAAGGCTGGTCGGCAGAACTGGCTTGTTGGGCTGCGTACCCGTGAAGTAAACAATTGGTAAGCCTTCCCACAGACGGCATATGAACTTGGTTCGGTGACGGGCTATTGATCTTTAAATGTGAATGTCACCGCGTTGTTCCGTTCGCAGGAGAGTTGGCGTTAGTGCAGGTTCAGCTGAGTGCCACAGGAGTTGACAGTGAATGGTGACGGCGAAGGTGGTTGTAGAGAGACGTCTGGCCTGGACAGGGCGTCTGCAATGAAGTTCTGTTTGCCCTTGACGTGAAAGACGTCAAATTGCCATTCGCTTAGACGAGAAAGTTGTCTTTCCACTCTGGCAGGGTACTTGGCGATAGATGAAATTGCGTTTCGAAGTGCGCTAACTAGTGGTGCATGATCTGTGAAAACAACAAATCTGCTACTGCCAATGATGCTGATAAAATGGCGCACTGCGTCGTGGATGGCGAGAAGTTCTCGGCCGAAAGTGTCGTACCTCGTTTCTACTGGTTGGAGAGTACGCGAGTAGAAACTGATAGGCTTCCGAACTCCGTCGATCTCTTGATCCAACCTGGCTCCAATAGCGAATTCAGAAGCATCTGTCGTGAATAAAAATGTCTTTTCAAAATCTGGATGTGTTAGCATTGTGGCATTTGTTAACAAGTTGATGGCAAGTCGAAGTAATTCCTCGTCTTCGGATGACCAAGCAATGATGGAATTCTTGCTAAGTCCTTTTCGGTTCCGCAGGTGCCTGCACAAATGATAAAGTTGTTTTGAAAGGCCGGAAGGAACTTGCGATAATAGTTTAGTACTCCCAGGATTTTCTGCAACTCGCTCACAGTCCTTGGTGACTTGATATTCTTGATGGAATTCGTCTTTGACGGCAACGTTTGAATACCTTTGGCCGTGACACGATGCCCTAAGATGTCCACGGATGTAGTTGCAATCTGCGTCTTGTCACAGTTGATCTTGAGTCCGTGGTTGGATAAGCGTGAGAGGACATTTCGTAGATGCTTCGCATGAGATTCTAGATCTGGAATGAATACCATAATGTCATCGAGATATGACATACAATAAGCAGAGTCGTCGCGAAGTATGTTGTCCATGAATCTTTGAAATGTCTGAGTAGCACACTTAAGTCAAAAAGGCATGTAAAGATATTCAAAAAAGCCAAATGGAGTGATGACTGCAGTTTTCTCGATATCCTCTGGTGCTACCGGGATGTGATGGTAGGCTTGTCTGAGGTCAATCACGGAGAAGAAATTGCTGTCTTTGAGTATTTTAAGTAAGGTGTTAATATATGGAATTGAATATGCATCAGATTTTGTCACTGAATTTAGCTTACGGTAATCTCCACAGGCTCTGCACGATCCATTTGATATGGAGACTAAGTGCAGTGGTGACACCAATAAACTTTTCGATGGTCTGATGATTCCCTCTTCCAAAAGCCTTGAGAATTCTTCTTGGGCAGCTTTCAGCTTAGAAGAGGCCAGTGGTCGCTTCTTGAGTGCAATAGGTTGTCCTTCTGTGACGATATGATGCATCGTGTTGGAGGCTCGTAGCTCTGACTTATTAAGATCGAAAAGCGATTTGTATTTTCGACGGGCTGCTGATATCTCTGCTGAATGATGCACTGGGGTTGGCTGAATGACCTGTAACTCCAAACGCTCGGAGGCAAGTGTCCAAAAGCTTTGCTCAAGTCCGGTGGAGGGGTCGATGATCTTTTGATTGGCAAGATCAACAATGAGCCGAAATTTCAGACGGAAATCAAGGCCTATTATATTATGTGAGACCTTGGCAATGATGAAGTTGTGGGAAAATTCAAGTCGTAGACCTATGTTGAGTGTGCGGTATTGGCAGCCATAAGTTGGTATGGGCTCGCCTGTAGCTGTTGCGAGAAGAACGCCTAGCGACATCTCGGCCATTGAATCAACCTTGAGAACTGAGACTGCCGCACCTGTGTCTACGATGAACTCTTCGCCAGTTTTGAAATCAAGAAGGTGCAGAAGCTCGTTGGGCTGTTTGGCCGGGTCATGCAAACAAGTAGGCTGGTGATTGCGACCGGCGTTGTCCGTTTGGTTCTCTATGTGAAAAATTCGGCGTGGACGAAAAGAGTCGACAGGGATGTCGGATTGTAGTTGGCTTCTTCCCTGTAGCGCCGTTGATGCCGTTGATGTGCAGAAAGTACGGTCTTCTACTTCCTGCGCCAGACGTTTCCCGATACTGATGCACCCTTGTGCCTGCGGTCTGTTGTCCTTTCCGTCAGCTGTGGAAATTGACACTCATTCGGAAATTCTTCGGAACAACAAAGACAGACTTGGCATGAATAAAAAAACTTCTGGTGGTTATAACACCAGTTCTTTGGGGCATATTTATTAAAGGATTGCCGCCTACCGCTATAATTGGTCTTAGGAACGAATTTGGGTCGAGCATTCACTTGATTGAGCTCCGATTTCGTTATGGCCAATCCTTTTAGAACTTTAGCCATGTTCGCCACTGTCCTCTCTAAAGAGGAGAGTCTATCATCTATCTATATTCTAACTCATATCTCTCAGATAAGTCATCTATAGAGAGAGTGTTGGCGAGCTGTCTGGCAAAGAGTTTTAATGTTTGTGGAAGATTGTTAATAAAAACAACCTTAGCCTCATGGTCAGAAATGTTGGTTTTATACCAACGTTTCCGTAATTCCCTCAGTATTTCGATGGGGCCAAGGTTTGGCATGTCTAACTGCGCATATTTGTTTATTATCTGCTCAGTCTCTGTGGGCCCAAGCAAGGATTCTACTTCGTTTTGTAGGCCAAAAATGGGATTATGTAGCTTTCTAATGGCCTCAAGCTTAGGATAAATCCGTCGCTGCAATTCAGACGGTAGTTTAGCAAAAACCTTCGACAGTTTTTGATGACTGTCATAATCAGGAAACGGGGAGATAGCGGAGTGTACGCGCATAAAGAATAGTTCACTATCTCCATCCCAAACAGGAACATCAATATCTAAAATTGGACCTGACATTCTAACAATCTTACGGGTTTGATCCTCGATAGTCAGTTTGCCGTCGTACTCTGATGATGATCATGGAAGATCGAAACGCGTCAGTGCGTTGCGGCTGGCGGTAGTTTTGTTATGTTGTTCGATGACTGGTTATATACAATGGGGTTGGTGTTTACTTCAAGCTCGCAAACTTGATTTAAAGCATTGTTACCACCACCCGCGCAATCAATTATTGTTAAATTGTATTGTCTATATATGTATATGTAGCGAAAGCTACTAACAGTTAATGTTCGTGACTGCATAGAAATTGTGCAGCCGACACTTCCAGTCAAGTTCAATGTATGCAAGACTGCTAGAGGTGAGAGCCGCATATCTAAATTTGATTTCCATATATATTCAATGCGGTTTGATCCTCGATAGTCAGTTTGCCGTCGTACTCTGATGATGATCATGGAAGGTCGAAACGCGTCAGTGCGTTGCGGCTGGCGGTAGTTTTGTTATGTTGTTCGATGACTGGTTATATACAATGGGGTTGGTGTTTACTTCAAGCTCGCAAACTTGATTTAAAGCATTGTTACCACCACCCGCGCAATCAATTATTGTTAAATCTTACGGGATCTTAAAAGCATAAATTTATAAGCAATATGAAAATATATAAATATACTTTAACGAAACGCTTACCCAGAAATATTCCACAGTTGAATGTGCGCCAAGAACAAAATCACAGTCACAGTAACTGCTTCCAAAAATTGAAATTATCCGCAATTGAGCCTGTCGAGTACGTACGGTACCGTTTTGT
>JAQBSW010013202.1:0-14651 GCA_029291075.1 Eudiplozoon nipponicum | reverse complement strand
GTGCTTCTTCTGCTTACATAAATCCGGCTGCAATTTGTTTATCCATAAGGCTTCGTATGTGGCTAGCTCTCTTTTGTTTTTGCATTTAGTAATCACTTTGAATGCTACGTCTGGAGAACATACGTGCGATGTTTCGATGATGTGTTACGCAATAGCAGACGTATTCACCATTTGATTTAAAACAGGTGTTCAAGTTGCAATGTTCCCTCATTCGAGTAATTAACCGTCTGGTCGATCGGCTCATGTAAGTTGATCGACAACTTGCGTAATGTATTGGTAAATAATATTTGATATCGACATTAACGGCTGTTTCTCTTTGATTGTTGGTAAAGGTGGTTACCCAAATAACACCTCGTAGTTTGGCTGCATTTAAATGTGCGTGTCAATGCTGCTTCAACTTTCTTTGTGCCATTTGGAAACTAACTTTGAATGGGATGTTTAGGGTAGACGGTTTTCTTTTCTGGCCCATAATACGTCTGTTTCTGTTTAATTCCCCTTTTAATAATTGATTCAATTAATTGTCTGGGATAGCCATTAGACATTAAATCGTTAATTGCTTTATTATATTCATTTTCTTTAGAATCTTGACTAACCAACCTGTCAATTTTTGAAAAGCAACCACGAACTGTTGATAATTTATATTGAAATGGCACAAAACTGCTGTAATGCAAATACTGTGCAGACCATGTTGGTTTATGGTAAATTGTTCTGTTTAATTTACCATTAGTTTCTTTCTTTAATAGTACATCTAGGAAAGGCAGACAGTCATCTTTCTGTGCTCTGACGTGAAGCCGATATTCTTATGTGCTTTGTTGAAACTTTGAAGCAATGTTCGTGATTGCGACCTGTTCTTAAGTACAAGAAATATATCATCCACGTACCGTATATATTGAGCACATTTACTTATGTCACTCTTTAATGATGTATTTTCTAGGTGCCCTAGAAAAATCTCAGCCAACACTGGAGATAAGGGGCTTCCCATTGCGACACCATCAGTCTGTTTGTAGATTTTTCCATTAAAACGAAATCGTACGTCTTTCGTGCATAATAAGATAAGCTTGCGTAGAGTTTGACCTGGCACCAGCGATGGTAATATATCGTGTTCTACCGCTTTGACTATAATGTCAATGGTTTCATCAATTGGAACATTTGTAAACAAAGACGTAACATCAAAAGATACCATAATCTTGTTTTTAACATTTATATCTTGAATTTTGTTTACAAACTCAAACGAATCGGCAACCGAATAATTACCTAGTAGTTTACGTAATGGTTCAAGTAAACGAACTAGCTATTTAGCTAGTGCATGAAACGGAGAATTTACCATTGATAAAATTGGCCTCATAGGACAACCTTTTTGTGTGTTTTTGGTAATCCGTACATTGTTGGTGTAGATGATCCAACTGGCTTGAGCTTCTGTGCAGTGGCCTCATCAATAAAACCGGCATCTGTCAAAATCTTAATTTCATTTATTACTTCGCGCTCCACCTTGTCTATTTCATCTGATTTATCGTCTAGACGTGTGAATTTTGTATTGTCCTTTAACACGTTTTCCATCTTTTGTACGTAGTCAGATTTGTCCATTATAACTACGCTCTTGCCTTTATCAGCGCGTAGTATTTTGATGTCTGCATTTCTGCTGATATTTCTAAGTGCATTTAGATGCTGCTTTGTCAACGCATGCTGCTCTGCGCATTTAGACGATTTCAGGTGTGAAGCCTGATCAACTAGTGTAGCCTTGAACCAATTTTTATAATCAATACTGGTAGGCTCCAAGTCAGCTGTTTGTTCAAATAACAATTCAAATGCTGCCTCAAAATCAACATCGCATTTATTAGAAGGATGTATTCCATAATTTCGGCCCATCGATATTGCCTCCATTGTTAGCTGATCGATTGGCACTTTTGATAAGTTAAGCACACGCTTATCAAGATCGGTCGGTATTAAATCACACAAAACTCCAGGTTTTACATCTTTTTCCAATTTGTTCAAAATTCTTGCTTTATCTTTCCTCATAACTGTCGGCAAAAAAATCAAAAATTTCATTCTTGCAAAAAGACTTAGTTCATCTAATACACAAGATACACACCCAATTCTTGCCTGTAGCACTGCTTCATCTTCCTTCAACTGCTCAATTTTAGAATACGTCAACCTTGTAAGATTTCTTCGGTTGACTCGTAGTTTTGACTTTCGTAAACTGCGTACCAAAACACCTGGGAACCGTAATTGTTTAATACACTGATAATAATGTTTTAACCACAATGCGTTCTTTGCGCTCTACACTTTAACGTCACTAGTTCATCTAAGCTTTGTAGATTCTTTAAGAATGCGAGTTACTAAAATTCCATTAAATTTTTATGTGCAAAAACAAAAGAAATTTTATCAGATATAAGAAAACTTTTCTTTCTCATGATCTTCTCAAATATCTACTCATGAACATATCTTTATATATAAATTGGAAAGCAAAACAAGATAGAAATATTTGAACATAGAGAGAGTGTGAAAAATAGAAACCAATCAAATTGCGTGCGTCACATCCAGTTCAAGCTCAATGCTTGTACGTGCTTCTTCTGCTTACATAAATCCGGCTGCAATTTGTTTATCCATAAGGCTTCGTATGTGGCTAGCTCCCTTTTGTTTTTGCATTTAGTAATTACTTTGAATGCTACGTCTGGAGAACATACGTGCGATGTTTCGATGATGTGTTGCGCAATAGCAGACGTGTATTCACCATTTGATTTAAAACAGGCGTTCAAGTTGCAATGTTCTCTTATTCGAGTAATTAACCGTCTGGTCGATCGGCCTACGTAAGTTGATCGACAACTTGCGCATGTATATTGGTAAATAATATACCAAAATAAAATACCGACCGATCTTGATAAGCGTGTGCTTAACTTATCAAAAGTGCCAATCGATCAGCTAACAATGGAGGCACTATCGATGGGCCGAAATTCTGGAATACATCCTTCTAATAAATGCGATGTTGATTTTGAGGCAGCATTTGAATTGCTATTTGAACAAACAGCTGACTTGGAGCCTACCAGTATTGATTATAAAAATTGGTTCAAGGCTACACAAGTTGATCAGGCTTCACACCTGAAATCGTCTAAATGCGCAGAGCAGCATGCGTTGACAAAGCAGCATCTAAATGCACTTAGAAATATCAGCAGAAATGCAGACATCAAAATACTACGCGCTGATAAAGGAAAGAGCGCAGTTATAATGGACAAATCTGACTACGTACAAAAGATGGAAAACGTGTTAAATGACAATACAAAATTCACACGTCTAGACGATAAATCAGATGAAATAGACAAGGTGGAGCGCAAAGTGATAAATGAAATTAAGATTTTGACAGATGCCGGTTTTATTGATGAGGCCACTGCACAGAAGCTCAAGCCAGTTGGATCATCTACACCAATAATGTACGGATTACCAAAAACACACAAAAGAGGTTGTCCTATGAGGCCAATTTTATCAATGGTAAATTCTCCGTTTCATGCACTAGCTAAATGGCTAGTTCGTTTACTTGAACCATTACGTAAACTACTAGATAATCCTTCGGTTGCCAATTCGTTTGAATTTGTAAACAAAATTCAAGATATTAATGTTAAAAACAAGATTATGGTATCTTTTGATGTTACGTCTTTGTTTACAAATGTTCCAATTGATGAAACCATTGACATTATAGTCAAAGCGGTAGAAAACGATATATTACCATCGCCGGTGCTAGGTCAAACTCTACGCAAGCTTATCTTATTATGCACGAAAGACGTACGATTTCGTTTTAATGGAAACATCCACAAACAGACTGATGGTGTCCCAATGGGAAGCCCCTTAACTCCAGTGTTGGCTGAGATTTTTCTAGGCCACCTAGAAAATGTATCATTAAAGAGTGACATAAGTAAATGTGCTCAATATATACGGTACGTGGATGATATATTTCTTGTACTTAAGAACAGGTCGCAATCACGAACATTGCTTCAAAGTTTCAACAAAGCACATAAGAATATCGGCTTCACATCAGAGCACGAGAAAGATGACTGTCTGCCTTTCCTAGATGTACTATTAAAGAAAGAAACTAGTGGTAAATTAAACAGAACAATTTACCATAAACCAACATGGTCTGCACAGTATTTGCATTACAGCAGTTTTGTGCCATTTCAATATAAATTATCAACAGTTCGTGGTTGCTTTTCAAGAATTGACAGGTTGGTTAGTCAAGATTCTAAAGAAAATGAATATAATAAAGCAATTAACGATTTAATGTCTAATGGCTATCCCAGACAATTAATTGAATCAATTATTAAAATGGGAGTTAACCAGAAACAGACGTATTATGGGCCCGAAAAGAAAACCGTCCACCTAAACATCCCATTTAAGGGGAATGCAGTTTCCCGAATGGCACAAAAGAAAGTTGAAGCAGCATTGACACGCACATTTAATGCAGCCAAACTACGAGTGTTATTTAGGGTAACACACTTGCCTTTACCAGCAATCAAAGAGAAACAGCCGTTAATGTCGATATCAAATATTATTTATCAATATACATGCGCAAGTTGTCGATCAACTTACGTAGGCCGATCGACCAGACGGTTAATTACTCGAATGAGGGAACATTGCAACTTGAACGCCTGTTTTAAATCAAATGGTGAATACACGTCTGCAATTGCGCAACACATTGTTGAAACCTCACACCTATGTTCTCCAGACGTAGCATTTTAAATAATTACTAATACAATAACAAAAGGGAGTTAGCCAGATACGAATATTTATAGATAAACAAATTGCAGCCGGATTTATGCAAGCAGAAGAAGCATGCTCAGGCATTGAGCTTCAACTGGAAGTGATGCACGCCATTGATTGGTTGTTGCCTTATTTCACACTGTCTCTAACTTTAAATTTTTCTATCTTCTTTCAATTTATATTCGAAGAGATGTCCATGTGTATATAATTCAGAACAAAACTGGAAAGAAGCGCTTTTTGTATCTGATAAAATTTCTTTTTATTTTTGCATACGTAAACGGTGTAATGAATTTTATTAATGCTCGCATTTCAAAAGAATCAAATATAATTATGCATATGTATAAATAAATATAAGCAACAGTGTGAATATATATATATATATATATATATATATATATATATATATATATATATTACACAGTATATTTCTAATTATGAAGAAAAAACACATTAATAACAGTGGATAAAGGCCATTTATTTCGTGAATACTAAACATCGCTCTACAATCATTCATTTATATACATTTCATCAACATGATATTCTAATCGACTGGCCAAGAATAACAAAATTCAACAATAATCTACTAGTATCCAGGCAAGAGCAAACAGGCCCTCGACTAGAATCAACAAACATTCAATCCGATTGGCGACAAACTGAATAGGAAATAACAGAGGTGCATACGGTGACAGAAGTGTCCAAAAAAATGAGCGTTCAACACTGCAATCAACACTGGCTCTTTTACCATGTGCAAAACACAAATTTGCGCAACAAGGTGAAACGATAAACTACACTGGGAAAAATAACACTCGTACATGTAACAGCGAACAATGTGCACAAATGGTTAATTCTCAAGCCATCAAAACAATAATGACCAGATCTCAGACATCACTTTGCAATACAGCGAGAATGACCTTTACATGCAAACAGGCACACACACAAACACAAACGCATACACACTTACTAACCAGGCAAAACAAGAAATAGAAGTAAAAGCGAGTCAGATTTGTTACCAATAGCATAATCAATTGAAAACCCAGAATGTATATAAATTAATGACTGCAGAGCGATGTTTTGTATTCACGAAATACATTACCTTTATCCATTTTTTATTAATGTTTTTTACTTCATAATTAGAAATATACTGTGTAATATTCAGTAAAGGTCATGACATTATATATATATATATATATATATATATATATATATATATATATATATATATATATATATATATATACGACTTCACTGTATAAAAAATGTAGGAAACACATAAATATCCACGTTTATAAAACTTATAGATATTTATTCATACATTTATCCTTACAATAAGCAACGATGTTCGAATTGTTCATTGGTACGTGTAACAGTGCTATTTTTCCGAGTGTAGTCTTTCGTTTCACATTATACATATATGGCGGAGATTCAACATATGAACATTAATGTCTATCGTAGAAGAAAAAGTCTAAATTCTGAGATTCCATTAATTGTCCGGGTATAGCCTTATATCGCCTCTCATAAGCCAACATTTCACTGTCTATTTAATTCAGGTAGAACAATCGAAAGTGGCACAAGACCTGTTGGTAGATAGGGCTCAACGCAAAATTGATCAGCTACGTGAGGACATTCAGCTGTACGAGGCCCAATTAGCGGCACAACTTGAGGACTTGGCTGCTGGCCAAGAGGCCGTTCATGAGGCTGAAGCAGAAATCGTCACTATTCGGTTGGACAGAAAACAGTTGATGGCGCACTGGAATAGTAGCCTGATCGGTCTGCAGCGCAGAAATGAAGCATATGCCGACCTGTTGAACGCCGTCAAGTAAGTATTCCATCCCTCATTGCCTAATTGTCGCAGTGTAGCCAAATTTGTAGTTGTATGCTAGTCATTATTTTTGATTGTTAATATTATATGCCTTGATTTAAAAATTAAATTTTTCTTCCTAAATATTGCTTCTCGCTAAAGCAATTTCCACATAGTTGACCGTCAGGCCCATTTCCGTCTTCCACTCAGCGTTACCCTGATCTCTGTCGACATTAATGTGATGCAATTATTAGTTAAGAGGGAACAAAATTTTGATTATCTTATCCTAATCATGATATTTATTATCATTTGAGGTGTTGGCAAGGGGGCATCCTTCGATCACAAATATAATTCTCGCATTTTTAGGCACAGTGGATTGTCTGTCATTTATGGGCCTAAATTTGTCGTGTAGATAATTTTAAAGTTTTAGACATGCGGCCTCCGACTCTATTGAACCTCATAACTTATAAATGAATAAATGTTTGCTTCAAGCTCGCAAACTTGATTTAAATAATTGTTACCAGCACCCGCGCAATCAGTGATTTTTTATCTCTATTACTTGTACTAATGCATGCTTAAATAAAAGAGTATGTATTGTATGTATATATATATATATATATATATATATATATATATATATATATATTATATATATATATATATATATAGATATAGATATATATATATATATATAGATATATACATACGTACATATATATGTATTCATTTATTTATTTATGCATGTATGTACGTACGTGTTTACTTATTTACGCATGCATATTTGTATGTATGTATTTTTTTCGTGTGTATACGTAAGCGTGCATGTATTTGTGTTTTTAAAACTCATCAAATGACTAGTTCATTGCCGCGTTTTGCGTACGCGGGTAATAGTTGTACACGGGCAGTTACACAAAGATCCGATCCTTCACACTTTCCGATTTTGTTTTGTCTTTGATCGGGTTGAATTCTTCTTTTTTCAACTGAAAATGCGGTTCTATCACATCTTTGTTTACTGGCGACGTTTCGGTGCCTACTTTCCAGCACCATCCTCAGGCAACACAACACTGATCACAATAGCAGATTTAAGCAAATGTGGTAACCTCGTTCCAAAACCATTCTATTTATATATATATTTGACTCAACACTAGTTTTAATCATAGAATTTGTCTCAGTAACTAAACTCAATATATAACTATTTATAATTAGCAGACCAATCATTACCTCACCTATCTCAAATTCCCGGTATACGTAATCTCATCTCGTATGCAGAATATTGTAAGGGAGAGAGACAGTATCGAACCTTTTGTTATTTGTTATAACTGTATTGCTACTATGCCACGGTAATCAAAATTCAAAATGATAAAAAACTAAAACCTTGAATGTCATATATTGTATTTTATTTAAAGCCGGGAACTCTAATGTATACAATGGTGTATGAGGTATTGCGCACATAGCAACAAATTAGTTCAAATATGGAGCAGCAAGTTTCGTAGATGGATGGAGAGTGAATGTCATAGCGACGCTTAGGTGAAAGATTAAAGAGAGAAAGAGAGAGATAGTATGAACAACTAACGTTTTTCAAAAAACTAATCGTAAGCACAATGTGAAGTTAATCAACTCATAGAAATAATTGCATAAGACTATTTGCTCATATGACTAAAATAATTCATTATATCTATATACATATATATCTAAATATAATATCGTAACACCTTTATATATATATATATTTAGAAGAAGGACCATTGTTAATTGTTAAACATGAATATTTTCTATTCTTACTATATATTTATTACGTTAGTCACACCTTATATCAATATATAAAATACATGTCAATATGTATAAAAACATATATATGGATATAAGCAACAGTATGAGTCCAACCTCCCTAATCATATATATATATATATATATATATATATATATATATATATATATATTCTTATAAATAGGAAAACAACACAAATAACAAAGTGGATAAGGCCATTTATTTCGTGAATACTAATCATCTCTTATACAATCATACATATTTATACATTTTGGGTCCAATTTGTGCTTCCTATTTATAAGAATATTGTGTAAATTAAAAGGGAATGGACATCAGAAATATATATATATATATATATATATATAGATATATATACATTAGTAATAAATATTTATTAGGTTATGCACACCTTATATTAATATATAAAATACATATCAATATGTATAAAAACATATATATATATATATATATAAGCAACAGTGTGGCTCCAATATCTATAATCCTACATATATATATATATATATATATACGTTTCAATATTTCTAATAAATTCTTATTTTTCTCTTTTCTTGCTGTTTTTTTTACCAATTAATCAAATTGTATATTTATTTATTCACACCTTATATAAATATATAAAATACATATAAATATGTATAAAAACATATATATAAATATAAGCAACAGTGTGAGTTAAATGTCTTGTATATATAATTATATATATGTGTATATATGTATATATATTTATTTTTTTTATTATTTTTTTTAACCATCTTAAATAAATATTTAATTTTAATGGTAATGTATAAAATGATTAATGTCCGTTTATATATATATATATATATAATAAACCTATTTATCTACCGATAGGCCTACCTATATATCCGTCTATCTATCACATTTTGAATTTCTCTTAAATGGATACATTATAGCTGTTAATAATGGATATCTTCTCTAGGGCTAACGTATTATTCATTTATTAATATATTCCTACCTTACATAAATATATAAAATATAAGCAACAGTCTCTTATCTAATGTCCTATCTACTAACCCTTGCTAAATCTGTATACCCTCTTCTGGAACATTATTATTGAGAAAGATAAGTATATAGGAATTGATATTGGTACAGTTCATTCACAATCAGTTCTCTGTAATCGAGGTTTTTTACTTAGGCCAGTAAACAAAGATGTGATAGAACCGCATTTTCAGTTGAAAAAAGAAGAATTCAACCCGATCAAAGACAAAAAAAATCGGAAAGTGTGATGAATCAGATCTTTGTGTAATTGCCCGTGTACAACTATTACCCGCGTACGCAAAACGCGGCATTGAACCAATAAACTTGTACACACCGCAACAAAATTTCAAAAATAAATGATTTTGGAACTCTTCGTTCAGTGAAACATTTACCATTCTTAAAACTCGATATGTGAAAATAGGTAGGCAACAAATTGATTTATCTCTCTTTATGAAACTATTGATAGCTTCTGAAGATCGCTATGCTTTCGTACAATTTAGAAGAAGTGACCATGTCTTTCCTATATGATTTTCTTTGCAAAAATCAGAAAATTAATGTAGCCTTAATTGATAATAAACGGTTCAGGCAGTCGCATGTCTCTCCAACTGTATGGTAATAAAGCAGTTCTCATTACATATTGAAAAAGAATAAACAATAACGTGTATCAGTGAACTCTCAGCTTTCCTTGTCATGTACTCGAAATACGAATTTCTTAGAGGTAAATATTTAAGATATGTTTGCCAAAACACGTAGCTATGCATTTTATTATTATTATTATTATTATTATTATTATTATTATTATCTTCTGCGTTGCCTGGCACCCTCAAAGCGTCTACTGTGAAATACTCTCGAACGGCAGTCAAATTAATAAGTTAGTCAACTTCAACGCGCTTAGCGTAATTTCTTTTACACAAAAGACAGTTTTCATGACCAACTGGTAACTGGAGAGCAGCATGGCAAAATCGGTCGCTAGCCGAGGCGTGATACTTGCCTCCAAAACTACAATCAAGTATAGTTAATAGTCAAAATTGCTAGCTATAGACGCTATTTTTCCCACGTGATTTGATGCTGACCAAGGAAGGACAAAACTCATTTTGAGACAGACAACGAATTAACTATTTACTCCTGCTGCTGAAACGGCAAAATGTTTGCATATTGAAAAAAGTAGCTGTGTTTTTGTTAAAAAGCATTGTTTTATTGATTTGAAGATGTTACAAGGGTATATAAATATTTAAAATATCTGATAAGATTGAAATTCGTTTTTGTTTTGATCAGCACTTTTTTAAGGTATAAAGTATAGTCTTCTTTCGAGCTCATTATCACGCACTTGACGAAAAATCACTTGTGAAATCATGCTATTGATAATTTGTGTCAAAATTAATTTATCTTAGGTAGACATCGTGGAATAGCAGGTGCTGAAACTTTTTTTGTCATTAATATTGTGACATTTCAAACTTTGGATAACTTATGTCAATGACGGCTAAAGTAGGCGGCTTTTCTGGAATTGTGGGTGTTCTGAATGATGTTTTGTTCTTAATTTTGGTGAAACTGAGCTGGTCTCCAAGTTCGTTGTTTTTAGACCCTTCAAAGGTTTGATACATATATAAAATTAAGTGATTTAGCTTTTAAGTCATATTGTTAATGATTGTATTTGAAGTTAAACACTCATTGATTGCGTGGATATTGATAACAAATCTTTAATTCAAATTTGGGAGCCTCAAATATACACCAATCCCGATTAATCGAACCAGTCGCAAAACAGAAAACCTACCATCGTTCACATGCACATATGCGTTTTGATCTTGCATGGTCATTTTCTGAGTATAGCAGCAAACTGCCTATGGAGAGTCAAACCGAAATGTTTATATCAGGTATAGAAAATCAGTTATGCGATATTCCATTGTAGTCGTCATATATACACTTATTTGACTGTAAATTTCGGCTGCGCAATTTCGGTTCTGTCAATAATATAGCATTTTACAGATTTCGCCAAACGTCCCTAAATTGTACAATCATTTGATAATTGATTGAGCGGATGGAAACAACAGTTCTTTATGGAAAGATGGCTTTTCTATGGCTTTAATACCCTTGTGTATAGGTCTTTGAACCATAAAATTGCCATAAATTTCTTGGTTAAATTTATAAGGAATCTATAGCGTAGTTTCGGTTCCTAATGATGAGTCGCCAGTAAGCACAAATCGCATGTAAACATGAGGTAACACATTTATCATATTGATTTTGACATATTTTTTTAGTTATTTTCTAACTTGTTACTAGGTACGAAATACCTATTATGTAACTGCATATATATTTATGCCCCAAAAACAACAACACATTACCATTACATTTTTAGCTAACTAAATGTATTGATCATTCGCAATGTACGTCAAGATTTACATCCGCTCACGGCAAACATTTGCGGTGTGCCTGCCAAACTTGTAACACAACCCCTTCTACTAACAAAACTACTGCGCCTTACACAATTTCTGTCGTGGGAAATTGCTGTCAATCACATCGTGACTATTTACCACCGTCATTATGTTGTCCTCAGTGTGCGAATAATAAACCTTTTGAGGCTGATGGTGGAACTCCTGCCATGTTTTCTTCTGGAAGCAAATCTTCAGCAATCGCGAATGGATGTCAGACTACTGAATCACAAAAATTCTGCACTACGGATCTGTCTCGGTTCAGATCATCTTTGATGCATGCCTCCATGGCAAATATCGACAATTCTTCATATTTTTGCTGCTGCCCTAGTGACGCAATCTATAGCGGCTATAATTCCTGTTCGAAGTGGTGTAATTCTTTGTGTTCCTGTCGTATCTTTTCTCAGTGCTATAGTTACTCTCCTTACTTATGCAGTCGTTTGCTACTTACAGATGATGGGAAAGACGACGAAATATCCACTTTACGAGAGGAAAATGTCATTTGTGGCACCAATTCAAGAGGTGAGTAATTCTTCCAACGTTTTTATAGAAACGCTTATTCAACACAGTTAAACAGATTAGTTTGCGCCAAATCCCATCTAGCCTGACATACCAGGTTATACATATTCATGTTTTACAATGCAATGAGGTTTAGATTAGATAGATCTTTATCCCTACCACTCAGAGGTTTGTGCGTATGTGTGTGCACAATTCACTGATTTATATCATGTTCATGCGCAAATTAATTTTCGTTGAATATCTACGGAAAGAGAATTGCGCAAAAAACAGCTTATGCTATACGCAGTTCTTTATAATTTTTGCTTTTACAACACAGAATTCTGCCTTTTCAGATGTGTACATTTAGCAGGAAATTTGTTCGGCTAAGAGCTAATCTCTTTTGCCAGCTCTGTTTAGTATAAAATTCTCTTGGATTCGATTCCTTATTAACCGACCAGTCCTTTCTCCAGTGCGTTCTAAACAGCTGTTTCAAGTGTATAAATAAGCATTTTTAGGTTTTATGATTTCAGCTGGTGTTTTTACTTGAAAATCAACAAATGTCTATTAGGCCTTCGGTAAAAACTGCTTATGTTGTTCATATGATAATTACATTGGATGTATAGCTCTAGTGCTGAGTGTCGCTTCATGATTTTGTTATTGTGATTCACACTGTTTTTTAATTAATCGTTCATGTTATCCACTTATTAGTAAAGTCTTAGCACTCATTATCATCATCTTTATGGATATCCATTGAAAAGTCGAAGAGAAGAAAAAATTAAATTTTAATAAAATAGAAACTATGAAATTTGTTAGAGTGGTTGATAATGACGAGGATCTGGTTAATATAAGTATATTTAATTAGATAAAACACAAATTTGAGGAAAGCTAAACCTTCACATAGCACCATTATTGCCAAGCCAGCTTTGAAGCAAGACAACATCGGTAATACAGCTTCATTGCGATTTTCATTGTATCGCGTCACAAACATATTCCAACCGCGCAGCTTACACTGCCCAACTACGAAAGTAAGCCCAAAGTTATCTTTATTATTAATCTGGAACAAGATCACCATTGATCCTGACTCGCTGTGTTTCAAACCAAGAACTATGATGCGCATGTGAAACCCATCCTGGTAGACGATTGTTTCCTATACTAGCCAATTTGAATATAGTTGACTTTATCTATTTCTGACATGTTAAAATCTGTCCATCTTGTTTCTTACGGCAATCTGGCGCTGTGTGAGAGAATACTGCTCTACTGAGCAATCGAATTGCAGGCATACACGAAACGTGGCCGTGTCAACGCAGTTGATGGTGCCCTATTTGTTCGTCTAACGAGGAATACTTGTTGACAGATCCAAAAATATGTCTACGGATGTTAGCGTTGGCCATTCGTTGTTGGTAACCTATATGTGCTAGGCTTCTCAAACATCGATGCCCGAATGCCCGTAAATGTCCAAGTACATCATCTCCAAGAGTTAAAGTCTCACTAGTGTATAATAAAACTAAGTGGCGAAGGTTGGGAAAGTTGCCCTAGCTTGCGCTATTTTTTATACCAGAATCGTCAGGCATATTGTCTGCGTTATTGCTAGACACGCCTAGGTGTTTCAACCTGTCAACTACATTTAGATCTTCACTTTACAGTCGTAGAGTTGGAGTGAATTGTTGGTAACACTGTAAAAGTATCTTACATTTAGAAGGTACGAATTTTGTATCGAAAGACGAAGCAATGACTGCTAATCTACTCAAGGTGGCCTGAAAAGAATCTCGATCCTTGAATATTAATACGATTTAGTCCGCATAGTCCAGATCGGCTAATCTACCGCCCGGAGAACTTCGAAACATGCATCCTAAATGGAAGGAAGAATGTTGTTCATAACTGCATCTGTTACAAAATTAAACAAGCCTAGTAAAAATAGACAGCCTTGACGAACACTACCGCTGTTAGAAAAGTTGTTTTTTAATCCGTTTTAGCATTTAACGCGACCAGAAGTCCTTATTTAGAGGGCGTGCATAAAATTTAAAAAGTTGGTGGGCACATCTTTTTTGACAGAATATCGAAATATACATTGCGATCGACTGAAATAAACGCACCTTTGAAGACTAGAACGGCGGCTAATGTGGGACGGTGTTATTCATGTTGCTGTTCAAGATCTTGCCTCAGGGTAAAAATATTATCTATAGAACCTCGTCCTAACCGTAATCAAACTTGTTCTTCTCTAGTGTGATTCACGTGAAGTGGTAAGGCAGCGTAAGATACTCGAAGCAATTACCCTAGATACGACTGAACTCAAGTTTATACCACGAATTATGGTTGCCTTTTATGGAGATAGGAATGATCGTCGACTAACTTTAAGCAAGCGGTACGGTTTCCTCATTCCATATAGTACGAAAAAGGTTAG
>JAQBSW010013201.1:0-14657 GCA_029291075.1 Eudiplozoon nipponicum | reverse complement strand
AATCACTGAAACCAACTATAAATGGTTCATTTTTCTATCAATACATGTTTGGTTTAATGATTTATTTTTTTATTAAAGGTTTTTACCTAGGGTTAATGGTACATAGACGGTGTTCCTTATCATTTGTTTAATCTGTGTTCAAATTATCCCAAGTATATCGTAAGTTTTGTGATGAACGCAAACCAAGGTATTACCCGAAAACTGCAAAATTTCATGTTCGTGATTACCTATAAACTGTTCTGCCGAAATTCGCATTGGAGTGCAATGCATATGGGACAACTAGATATGAGAGCCACATGTCAAACTTTTATTTCCCTATATATGTATTGTGGTTTTACCATCGTTAATCAGTTTCTTTCTGCTCTGATGATAACTGTAGAAGGTGAACACGCGTAAGTAGGTTTGACCGACAAAATTTGTTTTATGTGGGGTGAGTGGTTAGATACAATATTATTAGGATTTATCTCAAGCTCGCGAACTTGATTTAAATAGTCTGTATATGCATTCGAAAACTCTTGATGAATTAGATATCAATTAGTTCATTTTCCATCTCTTATAAAGCGAGAAATTTCCCATTAGCACCATGTTTTATGTTCACAAATGCACATTACTACACGATGTGCTTTATTTTGTAAGTAGACATTGAATTGCGCTATATTTATTCGTGGTAATCTCATTTTGCACATTTGTGGATATTTTCATTTCATCGAAGATTTTATGAGCTATAAAATGATATTGTTTTTTCTTTTCTGTTTCCTTACCTGTCTACATTGTTGTTTGCTTCCACTAATCTCGTAAAAAGTGTGTATGTGAAAAGTCACGACAGTAATAATACTAATAGTAGGTAATTTGGACAATAACACATGAACACTATACCATATTTGCAGAAAGCGAAAGAGTACAGATACGAATAATATGATTTTTTAAGTATACAACTAAATTAAACCAAATTGCAAAGATGAAATGTTAATAGAGTGATTTCCCAACAATCGCTTGTAGACACAGGGTATATTTATCAGTTAGGAGTTTTAGAAGGGCTACTACGTTCATAAATCGCACAGTAACACATAATCTATAACTAAATTTATATTATTTACTTGTCAACTAAGAGAATATAATGTCAACTGCGATGCCATATAGTACATCCGTTTCACAGTAAGAGATATTATGATCAGACAACCTTAACTGTTTAACAAATCTTTTTCGTTGCCCAATAGTTTTAATGCGCTATTTAAGTAAACGATCCTCGTTAAAATTCAATTTCTGAGCTTGAGATAAACGTCAATCTCATTGTATCTAACTAGTTGTACAGCGTATGAAACTCACCGACAGGTACACGTACTGACGCGTTTCGCACATCCCTGATCACCAGCATCAAAGCACGAGCCTGTTATTTTAACGGGGTTTATTAATGATGCCTATGGAATGTGCTGGGAAACCTCGCTGCGTTGATGTTTTCGTGCAAAAAATCCTCACAAAGTGTTATCTTGATTTCGTTATGGCCTAATCCGGCTCTACTCGTTAGTCTTCCTCCAAGTAGTCCATTTATGCCTTCATTAAAGTTGCACGTGCTGAAAACTTTATACTTTTAATTTTATTTTACAAGAATAATATGACATTATTTGGTCTTCTGTGCTCATTAAGCCTTGTTATATTTTTTTGTTTAAGGCATCAGTAATTTTCCATTTTCTGAAAATTTTCTGGTTTATACGAAGTAATTGGCTGACTAGACCAACTGAAGTAATAGGGCCGTTAATCATTATAATCCTACATAAAAGTACCTTAACTAATTTCCATTTACAAGCAAATTTTAGCATCCTCATCAAAGAACTCGTAGGTTATAGTTGAGTATACCAGTTAAATTGGAAACCGTTTCAAACAGGCTAGCGATGATTTGTCTGCCTTCTACGCCTCCTTTACGCTACGTAGAGGAATTTGTTTAGAGATAATAGAGAACTATCAAATCTGCCACAGTTACATTCTACTTCTCTTGATCTTGTACAACTCATTCCCGTTTATGTTGAAAGGAAACGGTGGAATGCACAGAATATTCAAAATAAATTTCTAAAAAAACTGAATAGAAGTTCTTCCAACATCTCATTATATTCTTTAAATCAAGTTTGCGTGCTTGAAATAAACACCAATCCCATTTTATTTATCCAGCCCTCGAACAACATAAAATACTCCCGCCAGTCGCAACGCACTGACGCGTTTTGACCTTCCATGATGATCATCGGAGTACGTCGACAAACTGGCATGCGAGGTCAGTTTGCTGTCGTACTCCGATGATGATCATGGAAGGTCGAAACGCATCAGTGCGTTGCGACTGGCAGTGGTTTTGTTATGTTGTTCGAGGACTGGTTAAATTCGCGTCAGTGCGTTGCGACTGGCGGTAGTTTTGTTGTTTTGTTCGACGACTGGTTGAATACAATGGGTTTGGTGTTTACTTCAAGCTCGCAAACTTGATTTAAAGAATTGCTACCACCACCCGCGCTATGAATTTCTGCTAATCACCTTCCACCGTTAGAGGTGTATCCTTATCACGGTAATTACTTAGTTACACAATGAAAATCCCTCAAAACCAGATAAAGACTTTCACTTATATGCATTTATTTCTCAATTTTTAATAAGTCACAAACGACTCGTAAGTCTACTGCAAATCTTTGATAATAAAATTGAAAGTCAGACAAGGACCGACTTTATTAATTAGAAACCTTTGAAATTCATAATCCAATAAAGGTACGTTTGTCGTTTAAAATTTAAGAAACTAATGTTCCTATTTATCCACAGGAAACTCAGTCGAAATGATTTAACTCTGCACTTATCCTAAAAACTAGTATTGGCTATCATGAAAGGGAATGAGCATTGTAACCAAATTATAAGTCGTCTTATTTAAATCAGATCTTCAATCTCCGTAAAAACAGTCACATTATATACATACAGTTCTCAGTATAAACTAAGAATTGCATGATATAGAAAGGTAATTCATCCACTCGACCGGTGTTGTTTTTATTGGGAACTCGTCACTTTCAGTCCAAAATTTGCTGCGGATTTAGCTCGAACATGGGCACGCCTGCTTCGGAATCTGTTGTTCTAACCTAGGCACATGTGATTCATAATCTTTCGCTCTATCCACTAAACAATCCAGCCTTTTCCGCATTATAAATTGCTTAGTTTATGCTGACGAACGTATGTATACCTTGAGTCTGGTGTTTACATCAATGTCGCCACCTTGATTGAAATAAATAGTATCATCGCGCGCGCAACCAATAATCTTTTAACTATATAAATATTTACATTAATATCACATCTCCAGGTAGCATAGTCTTCGTTCTTTAATAGCAGATTCGAAGTGGTTTAATGGAACTTTAGGTCGAACAAGATGCCATATAGATTCCACCTAATGGAAAGGAATTGTTAATAGATCACAGAAATTTTGTGTGGCAAGTGGCATGTTGGCTCGGTGGTTAGAGCAAAGGACTCCGAAACAGACGTGCCCGGGTCAGTTCGCAAAGAAATCTCAATGAGGACGAAACTGGTGTATTAGATGAAATGCCTTTTGTGCAATAAACAAGGCATAGTTTATAGTGGCAAAGCCCACGCAACTAATGGTGGTTTAATTATATAAATGTATCGTCTTTTTTGCATTATCCATTCCCAACCATATTTAATTTCAATTATTTAAATAAAGAAAACAACTGGAATCATTACTGCGTTAGTCAAAACGAAGATCAGGTTATTTCGATTAATCCAGTTTCGCAAAGATATTTGTCTTTTAAGGAACATGTAGGACGATATTATTAATGTATTTTCTGAGACGTAATCTTTATTCAATTATGTATTACAAATTGAGTAAATGCTAATAATTTAGTTCAAATAGGACAAAAGGAATATGCCAAAGTCATCAAGAGTGAAAAGAAAATTATCATGTACATATACGTGTTGTTTTTCTATTCTTAACGTGCGCGTATGTCTGTGTTCATGCTGAATTTGGTAAATATATCTTGTCCTCATTAAACTAATTTTTACTGGGTACTTAATACCTGGTATATTGTTGCAAATGTTAAATAAATCTTACTTGTATCTGAACATATCAGAACAATATTTTCCTTGTACGGTTTTTGCCTGGCAGTTATTACCATTTCATGTGGTATACCTATCATTTGAGTCAGTCGAATGGTTCAAGTAATTCGAATTTGGATTTCTTTAAGTTAAATGTGCGAGCTTGAGATAAAAAATAATTATTTAAATACTCGCACAATATAGATAAATAATCGTTAGTCACGCATACTGAGGCGTTTCGTCCTTCCATGATTATCATATCATGACGGATGTTTGATTAGTGAGGAACACATTGCGCTGCATATTTAAAGAAAGAAAAATTAGATATGCGACTCTACTTTCTGGTGGTCTCACATACGTTGCTCTTGAGTGGCAATGCCGGCTACACACTTCATTGCAGTGACGAACGTCAATCTTTTGCAGAATTCACCACGCGTATATAAGTATACAAATCGACAATCATTGATTGTAGGCGGGGCGATAAAAATTCTTTAAATCATTTTTGCTTGACTGAGATAAATGGCTATCCTTTTGTATCTGATCTATGTTGCACAACTAGTTAGATGTAATGGGATTGGTCTTTTTCTCAAGCTCGCAGTCTTGATTCAAGGAAATGCCATCACCATCCAGGTAATTACAATAGTCGTGACTGCATTGTTTACATTTTGTACAAAATATAGGCATGGAAATAAACTATTCATTTAGTCAATACTTTATTTTTCATAATGTTCATAATGTTTACCAGTACGAACTTCCTATACTTCGACTAATTCGTATTCATCTTAACTTTAAATTCATATTGATGTACTCCAATTAAATTAAGTTTAGCCACACAAATGATGTTTTCGTAGAAAGTGATAACTGTTTCGTAGGCCTAATCACAAATTCTCCTCTATGCCTTGTTGTTCGACGACTGGTTAAATACAATGAGATTGGTGTTTACTTCAAGCTCGCAAACTTGAATTAAGGAATTGTTACCACGACCCGCGCAATTAATTTTTGTTTAATTTTATTGTCTGTACATTTGTGTGTGGCGAAATCTACAAACAGCTAATGTTCGTGACTGCAAATAAATTGTGCAGCCCACATTTACAGTCAATTTCAATGTATACGACACTGCTAGAGGTGAGAACCGCATATCTAATTTGCTTTCCATATATATTCAATTTGGTTTGATCCTCGATAGTCAATTTATCGTCGTACTCTGATGATGATCATGGAAGGTCGAAACGTGTCAGTGCGTAGCGATTGGAAGTAGTTTTGTTATGTTGTTCGACGATTCGTTTAATACAATTGGATTGGTGTTTACTTCAAGCTCGCAAACTTGATTTAAAGAATTGTTACCACAAGCCGCGCAATCAATTATTGTTTAACTGTATCCTATATGCTTGTACCAAGCTTTAATTCGGAAGAACATAATTAATGTTTTTTGGTATTGGTTCTCTTAAATATTAACGTTATCAAAGTAAAATTCCATAGAACAAAAATTTTTCCTATATGGCGAAAAATTCGCAGTTTAAATGGGATTCATTTTAAAAAAAGAGGTCGCAGTGCTGATAAAAACAAATGAGCTGGCTCTAAACTGCCATTTTAAAATAATTAAAACTAAACAGTGGCACGTTTATTAAGCTATTTAATTCGTATTGTGGAATACACCTTAAGAATAGACAAAATTCATGATCCATATTCGTGCTCATATTGCCTATTTTGTAATATTGTAATAAATTTATGGTCATTGGTTTCGTTTATTTCTATGCTGATATACAATTTATGTGAAAACTGTAAGTCTCAACGATTTGCTGGAGGACATCAGTCGAGCATCACTACCAATATGCTTGATATGCCAAGATTGGAGCCAATCAAAACTAAATTGGAGGCGAAACTTGAGGCCAAGTTTAAAAAAGATTCTGGCACCTTTCTGTCAAAACGACAATCCTCCCTCGATGAACTGAAAATGCAAGTTCCGTTTACGAGACATGAAAGGGCGTGTAAGAAGTCCGGAACGAAATCTTCGTCCAATTGGAGATGTTTACTTCAGGAGCGTATCAACAATTCCGCTTTATCAAACCGTTGGGGCCATCGCCGATTAATAGAAGAAGATTCATACAAAGGTAAGTAAATTCAATAAAATATTGTCATCATTATTAAAACTGGTAGTTTTATTTGTAATATTGTTATAAATTCTATCGGTAATACTACTTTTGACCAAAATAATTTAAATTTACCAACTAACTACCATCGGGCCCAATTTATCTGTATCGTCAACATGGTTCTAGCTTTTGCCCATATTAGATGGCTACGACCCTTTCCCATTTAAATACTCTCGTCCACTCTGCGCGTGCTAACGATTTTTTTCCTGCTGATGTGCAATAGTTACGGTTGAAAGTTAGAAGTACATTTATTGAAAACGCTATTGCCTCCGTAAAAGTTGAGAATTCGTTCCGTCATGCGTATAATGAATCCTTAGTTGCTTTCTCCGGTTCTTGAGGTTCCTGTGCAGAGTTGCGGTTAACTATGCTACCTAGGCTTTATCTTATGCAAGGACCTCATTCTTTTGAGAATTTTGTCTCATTTTGTATATCCATATGCTATATTCGACTATTACTATTGTTAAAACTATTACCACCGCCATTACTGCTACTAGTAGTACTGTTACTAGAAATTAATGCGGCGACTACTACTACTACTATTAAAACTAATAACACCACCAGTACTACTACTAGTATTACTATTAATGCTGCTGCTACTACAACTAATATTAATACCACTAATACTACTATTAATAATACTACTAACACAACCATTACTACTATTACTACTACCAACATTACTACTACACTACTTATATTACTATCACTGCCACTAATACTACTTATTGTACTAAAACTACTAATACTAATATCACTAATAATTCTATTTCTGCTATAGCTTCTGCTGTTACTACTACTAATACTATTACTAATACTACTAATAATATTAATAATAATAATAATATCCTAAATAAGAATAATAACAATAACAACAATAAAAATATGCCATTGTGTATTAGGTGTCCATGCTGACTTTGGTTTATCTTTCTGGTCATATTTCAAAAAAATTGTTACTACGTCCGCAACACTTAATACAAAATTGCATATTTATTATTTCTGCGCCGCAAAAAGAATCTAGCTGTTACATAAATAATAAAAATAAACTACATCAAATTAATGATAATACTAATAAATTTTACGTTCATCATTTGTTGTTGATTGATAAGTACCAATAAATTCAAAATGTTTCGTTTTATTAAAACATATTTTTCCTGAAATATTTTTACACTAAGTGGTTGTCGCATTTTGATGTTGTCAAGATTCAATTTTAATTACTGGAGTTTGCTTCTACAATATTACTGTGCGCACATATCAGGCTATCTTTGTTGCATTCCGCTTGTGTCACCAGGTTTGTGCTGTAAAAGCAATCGACATTCTTTGTTTTTTTTCAAATTGCCAATCGTTTAACTGTATTTCATGGAACCAGAATGCACCAGACAAGATAATACGATTACATTTATTTTATTCGTATCATACAATTTATATAAACTAGCATTATATTTCTAGCTAATAGGACTCAAATTATTCGCTAGTAGTAGCAGCCACGTTTTGCTAGTTCTGAATAGAAAGTTCTAATTATAATTTTGTTAACTGCTGAATTGTATTGTTCTACACTGGCAGTATGCACTTTAGCTTAAGTACCAGTTGGCTAAAATCAATTTATTGACGGGATATTACTGGTAAATGGACGATCATTTTAACCCGACCAATCCTTATATGCCACGGCTGCCAATTTGCTTATTTAGCTTATCAAAACTTCAGCCTTCTGCATGACAGTTGGAAAAATATGTCTACTGTCTATGAAACTTTTTGAATGACCTTTTTATGGTCAAAATATCAAAAGGTATTTCATTGCTATTTTATATGCCATAAGTACAAGGAAATGAAAAGTGCATTCAAAATATGCCGAACTGTTTGAAACATAGTTAATTGGTATTATAAACTTATATATATATATATATATATATATATATATATATATATATATATATATATATCAAATAAATTATACTTAAAGTCTTTGTTTAAAAGAATGTAGTCGGTATAAAATATAGTTTGAAATTACTTATAATGTGAGCTTCATTGGTATCGGAACGAGCTTCAGCATTCTGAACCAGATACTCTGGTTAAAATCCTGTTCGCGCCAATTCTAACAACTACATGATTTATGTCATCCTTTTCATTGTTTCTACCTGAAACATGTCAAAATATGTTAAACTTTTTATTAGTTTATTTGCGCATACATACTAAGTATTACATAAATCCATTTAATTCGTCGCTTTCAACTTGCTAATAACCTTTTCTAACTACTAAAGCATGACAGTTCAGAAGAGCAGAAAAAAATCAGCATAATTTTAATTATATATATATATAGTTAATTACTACTTCAGATAGTAAGAGATTTCAAATATTTTCCGCCTAAAGGGAAGTCCAACACAAGACATAAGTTTACATGTGACTTTAAATTCCTTTTATTATGCAGCACGGATGGTGCGCTGAATAGTATATCAGACTTCAAAGCAAGTATGCAGAAATTTGAGTCTTGCGTGCGGAAATTACTAAACAGCATTTGTACCATTTTCAATAAGGATGTAATCGATCTTTTGGATGATTTTCCTTTTCTATCTGACAAAATCTGTAGTTTATTCTGAACAAATATAATCAAAAGTTTGACATAAGCTTAAAAACATTATAACTTCCATAGGTGAAATAACATCTGGTATATATACTGGCAGAATCGAGGTGGCTGGTTAGGACGTCTTGTCTTAATATATTCCAAATTGGTTCCAACCGAAGGAAAAGCCAATCAGAAACATAAGTTGTTATATAACTTCTTATTTGGGTAAGTAAAAGAACTCGTGGCGCAATGTATATATCTTTATATTCTGAAGCAAATGTGCCTCGTTTCGTGCCTCATCCGCAGTAAATTTTCGACAGTACTTCAAGTTCCCAATTGGGACGAAACCAGCCTACTAAGGGAATTAGCTTTGCTACCTGAAGTAGTGTTTAATTTATACGGGTATTATATATATATAATAGATTAATTGCCACTTTCTGTGATAAAATCCTTCGTTTATTTCACTTCGATCGTTAAGTCTTGATATTTGAATATAGTTAGTATTTGCTTTTTCAAGTTTTCCAATTCGTTTTATTTAATAATTTCATTCTAATTTCAAACTTTAGGACTTTAAATAGTTACCAAATGCATTTTATTATACCAATTGTACATCATAGAGAAATTATCATCAGTCGCTCATCCTGCTGGTGTTTATTTCAAACTTTAATTTTTTTTAAATTTCACCAGTACAATCAATAACTACTTAATTCAAATGAAGTCGTAGGCACTATTTCGTCTTTAATATTATTTAATTGCTAACTCCATTAATAATCAAATTTTCATTAATATATCAAATAAGGCTGCATTATCAAAATATACTGTCATATGCGCTTGGAATAACTTCTCATTTAAATTATTTGACTCGTTCTTATCACACGATGTTTACATCTTATTATGCCCCGAAAATAGTCTGGCAACGAGGTATTGATAAAATTATGGGTCGCAAACCCTGCAGCATAGAAAGATTCAAAACAGTTTATTGAGGTAAATATAAGCGTGGATTAAATTTCTGTTATATCAGATATTTGCAAATT
The DNA here is from genome assembly GCA_029291075.1 of Eudiplozoon nipponicum. Classification (NCBI taxonomy): domain Eukaryota; kingdom Metazoa; phylum Platyhelminthes; class Monogenea; order Mazocraeidea; family Diplozoidae; genus Eudiplozoon; species Eudiplozoon nipponicum. The sequence continues at coordinate 4,854 of JAQBSW010013201.1, read as the reverse complement.
TAAGAACCTAGAACTTAATTTTAGATAGGCAAATAATAGGAACAGTTTTTTAAAACAACATTCTAAAAAATTTGAAAGTCAAGCATAATTTCGTATTATACACACACACACACACACACACATATATATATATATATATATATATATATATATATATAAACGTTTTTTGCTTCAATCTTTGTAAAATGGGAAAATGGAATTCGCCCACCAGGCAGTTGTTTCACAAATTTTGTGCTCGTCCTCAATTGAGGTAATTAAAATATCTTCCAAAACTCATTAAAATAGAATTTCGTACTTAATGTTAATGCAGATATCATTGGTTTAGAGTGGGTTGGGCAGAGGAGGATAATTGATTCCTCTAAAGACATGTGGATGGCTACGACTGCAACTACACTACAACACCGCAAAATACACCGATGCTTAACTGCCGCATAACCATGATATTCAAAGCTATGCGTAGACTGTAAATGAACACTAGATCACTCATTCCTAGTTAACAAGATGGCCATCATTCTCCCCATATCTTATTAAATGTTGAAGCTAATACATTATTATATCTTATTAACCCCATCATCAGTGTTTCCCAATTTGATATCATTTCCCACAACTTCATTAACGCCTGTCTTATAATTTTAGATCAAAGCTGGCAAATTCGAACTTTGTGTTGAAATTGGCTCGTATGTAATCTGAATGTGATAAACCTTTTCGCCATGGTTATTTTTAAACATGGAGTTGCATGAAAACGTCTGATTCTATGATGCTGTGAATTTGAGTCCTGACTGCAAACCAAATAATTATTGGTTTAATATTCAACAGCGTGCCATGTGATCTACTTGAAGTTTTTAAATAATGCGGAAGACGTTGTGCCATTTCTTTGATGATATAAATCACAAGCGTGCAACAATAATAGGCTACACGCCTATACAATAAAAATGGTTTTAGTTACCTGAATGAACTTATTTTATATGGGTTGAAGGTACTGCTAACCGCCTGTTAAAACACCCTACGTTGCTCCATCATCTTATAACAGATTCGTTCCCAGAATCTAGGAACGAACAGTGGTGGCGCGGGTGATGATGCCCATTACTATAATCAAGCTTGCGATCTTGATATAAACACCTGACCCATTATGTACATATATTTGTCAGTATAAACTAATAATTGGGAGCTCATCACGTACTGGCCAGAAATTGCCGTGGACTGTGCTCGAACGTGGGCACGTCTGCTTTGGGGTCTGATGCTCTAACCACTGAGTCGCACTGCCGCACATTACACACATTTTTAGTTATATACTAACTAATGTAACTCGGTTAGTTTTATTTTTTCTTTTAGGTGGAGCTCATATGGCCTCCATTTAGACTAATATTTTCAACTAAATATCCATCATCTGTCTTTATTGAACAGACACCACACTACATGAGTAAGTGACATTAAAATGAACATTTATATAAATATACGAGCAATGGTTGCGCGGGCGGTGATAACAGTTACTATAATCAAGGTTGCGTTTTTGATATTAGCACTTGACCCATTAAATACATTCGTTTGTCAGTATAATCTAAGAATTTTATAGTGTAGATAAGGCAATTCATCTAGTAGATCGGTTTCGTTCTTTTTGGGAACTCATTATATACTGGCCAGAAATTTCCGCGGCACGTCTGCTTTGGAATACAAGTAACGTTTTTCATGATAGGGTATAAAGACAAAAAATGATAAACAGTGCTGGCTTATATAATCCCACAATATAATTCTTAGTGTAAATAATTCTCAATGTTAAAATAAGAGCTTAAAAATTTCATTTTTTTCATGCAAACCAAGCCTTCACATAAAAGAAACATAACTAAGCAGTATCTGTGCAAATCACATTTTCTGTCTCACTCTGTATCACTCTCGCCGTCTGAATTCTAATTAAACAATTTATAACACTTATGGGGCAGTTGGTCTAAAACAAGAAAACAAAATGTTCACTAATTAAAGAGTTTAACGGAAAATATAACCAAATATTTTTCAACATCAATCACGACCTGTACGTTCTAAAACCATACACAATTACATACATACATATGGTCAAAATTTCAAACAGAAAAAGCACAAATAAGTACACATCCATGATGATCATGATAAGCAGGCAGTCAGTCCGCTATCCATTTGAACTATTGTAGGTTAACTTAACCAGCCAGTCAGCTCTGTTATGCTCCGCTATTAGATATAATTTACTGTTGTCAATTTTTGCTGAATACAGGTGTTCCTGATAGGAGCCATCGAGAAGCAGGTACAATTGATCAAGGTGCAGAGACGGATATTACATATTTGGCATTAGGTGGTACAACATCATCAATGTCTAGTAATACACTGCGCAGTGCGTGTCAATCATGCAGAAATAACGAAGGCTTAAATGTCTCGAACAACGGTAAGCACAATCATCCTTTGTATGACGAAAACATCACCGTCGATGGAACGCATTTCGGTATGCCATACAAGGACTGCGAACTAAGCTTAATGGTTAAAAGTGATTTGCCTGTGTTCACAGCTTTTTCAGAATCTAAATTTAACCCACCTCGATTAAATCCGGGGAATTCAGATAGTTCTTTGCATCGCAGACTGGACATTTGCTCCCAATCAAGCGATCTGTCCAATCAGAATCGTCGGATTACATGGTCACCGTTGGATTTTTCCAATGCTGTGAATAACACAATAGTTTCAAATATAGATTGTTTTCAGCAGAATGCTCAGCCAGTCATTGTAAACCAGTCTGACGCAAAAGACATGTTACATAAATCACTACCAAATAAAACCGTTGAAAAGATGTGCTGTAATAAATACTCTTTACTCCGACCAACAGACACGATAACAATTCCTAATCCTCGTGTTAGGTGCACCACCAATTCAACGCTTCATGTGAAGGCATTTGATGAAGCAATTCAGTACCATCTTCAGTCACCAACGGGCGTGCAAAATCGCTTGCACCACCAACAAAATCTATTTCAACTTCCCGAAACATGGAAAACGAAGTTAGCATATGAAAACATTGCGTCAAAATGTTATAGAAGACTTTCTACTGCTAACGCCCGTCCAGAAAGGAAGATAAATACATGTGAGGTAAGACAGAGCAACCTATTTTCATTGTTTTAAATTTTTTAATGTCTACATTTGATAGCTTTTTACATTATGGACTTCTGGAATGTTTTCACTGGTATATAAATTATAACAAATAGATTAATTTATATTTATTTTATTCTATGCTAATTTTGAACTTAATATTGTCTATGCAACATGCTTACATAAAACCAGAAATATTATCAAAATTGAAAAAAGACCATAATATTTAAATCTTTAACAAAGGAGGTAAGTTTGATAGTTTATGCCGACTAAAGTAATTATTTGTGTTTCTGTATACAAATAATTTGTCATCTTTGTACCAGGCTATTAACTGACGAGGATAGATTAATATATACATTAATTTATTGTTATATCATATGACTGTTCTTTATTTCTTGGCCAAATTTAAAGCTTGCTTAGCATAGCATGGGTTCCTACTAATGAGACGACAGCAAACAAGAATGTATGTGTACATGAGAGTACATGTTTTATTCCTGCTGACTGGTTTGTTCTCCTGGCCATTCATAAACAACAATTTTGCTAGGAACGCCATGAGTATTCGTTAATTCTCCGCTGTCAAAGACATATAAATGAAGTGTTTATTCATAAGAAAATCAAAGATCGAAATTAAATTCACCGAGATTTCAATTTAATTAATTAAAAGTTATCTGCACCAAAGGCTGCTTATGACTTAGAATGCTCATTTTTACGTATTCAATAGCTCCGACTATAAGTTGGTATTGAATTCAGATTGTATTAAGTCAAAAAAATTACATTAAAAGAGTTGCTCCACAAGTGGCTTCGTGTATCTTGTATAAAGCAAGATCGAGGATGGCTAGTCAGAACTTCAGGTTGAAAGAACAGCAAAGACACGCTTCCCCTTTATGGAACGTCTAACACAAGCGTAAGTTGGTATATAACTGAATATTTATTGTAGTGTACTACAGAAATGACGCAGTAAATAAGAAAAAATACGCCATAGCAAATGCGCTCCGGTTCGAACCTCGGTCACAGCAAATTCCGACAAGTAATTGACAATTTAACAATAATTGATTGCGCGGGTGGTGGTAACAATTCTTTAAATCAAGTTTGCGAGCTTGAAGTAAACACCAATCCCATTGTATTTAACCAGTCGTCGAACAACAACAAAACTACCGCCAGCCGCAACGCACTGACGCGTTTCGACCTTCCATGATCATCATCAGAGTACGACGACAAACTGACAAGTTTTCACTAAAGACATAACTGATCTATTTTTCGAGTTGCATTTTATACCTTATATAATGTTTCATTTATAGCGACAACGTCTATATAATATATTCTTTCATAAATCTTCAGTATATATATTTGTGACGTTTATCCATAGTCGCTTCAACTAATGACAGAACTCAAATAAGATGTATAAATAAAATTTTCTGAATTCTATTACTCCATCATATTTTCAGGTGTTCTCAGTTTCTGTTAAATTTGAATCGTGGCAGATATATTTGTTTCGGAAAACTATGGTCGAAATATAACGCACGATGAAGAATTAATTGTTTCCGAATATAGACTTGTTATAAATAAAAAAGTGGAAAGAGAAAATATAAGCATGTTATTAAAGATATAGGTTAAAATGTGCATTCTTAGTTGCATAATAATGCATTAGCTCCATCTCGTAAGCTAATTTTCTTAGCAAAATAACTGAAATATTATTAATATGAAAAAAGGAAGAGCAGAAGAGCAATTATCACAAAAATCCGTTGCTAGGGGCAC
>JAQBSW010013200.1:0-14657 GCA_029291075.1 Eudiplozoon nipponicum | reverse complement strand
CGCAATCAATTATTGTTTAAGTTGACAATTTTATCGTATTAATTTTAATCAGGTATGCGATCAGGATATGAACACCTGATGCAAAAAGTTCATACATTTGTGAGTACAAACGAAGTATTGTATAGTGCGGAAAAGACAATTTATCAATTAGACTGGTTTTCTCCTTATTGGGAACTCATCACATACTGTCAAGGATTTGTCGCTGATAGGGCATAAACCTGAGCACGAAACCGGTCTACTGGATGAATTGTCTTTTGCGCACTATGCAAGGCTTTGTTTATACTGACAAATGCATGTACAAAATGGGTCATTCTTTAAATGTAATTGTTATCACCACCTGTGCAACCAATGTTCATTGAACTTTAGCATATATTACAATCAAAAGTCCACATATAATTTAAATTTATGTCGAAGCTTGCCTTGATGATATCGAATTTAGGCGGATAAAAAACTGTCAACATATTATTATAATCAAGGTTGCATAATTGATATAAACACCTGACCCATTAAGTACTTGTATAGTGTATAAAAGACAATTCATCAAGTAGACCGGTTTCGTCCTAAAGGGAACTCATCACGTACTGGCCAGAATTTGCCACGGACAAGGGTCGAACCTGGGCACGTCTGCTTCGGAATCTCGTGCTCTAATCACTGAGCCACGTCTGGGCAGGTCTGCCCAGGTTCGGCAAATTTTGGCCAGTACGTGATGAGTTTCTAATAAGAACGAAGCCGGTCTACTGGATGAATTTCCTATTCTACACTATACAATTCTTAGTTTATCCTGACCAATGTATGTACTCAATGGGTCTGGTGTTTATATCAATTTCGCAACCTTGATTATAATAAATGTTATCACCCCCGCGCAGCCAATTTTAGTTTAATTATATAAATCGACTTATTTACCCTCCGCTTAAAAACATATAAGGGCTAAAGGCCGTTACTCGCACAGATAACGTAAATCTTTCCTTATTGTTCCGGAACATAACGGAAAGTTTAGGTGGTTATGTCAAATCCATGAAATTGATTAAAATAGCTTTTAATAGCACCTGTTTAGTGAATAATTGGTTGCATGATTCTCTTATCTAAATGCAGCGGAAGCTGCAAAAAATCAACTTTGTTATTCCACATGTAATTACCAGGACTAAGTTTATTTTCTTTTCATACAAATAAAACTACTAAAAGGATAAAACATAATCTAAGCTTGTTAAACATTCCCGTCGATGATAGTAGATCCTATTTGGCCAGTTTGTCGTTGTGCTCTGAAGATAAGTATTAAAATTCGAAACGCGTCATTATGCGAAGTGGAAATTGCATTCGTTTCGTATTGCCACTAGACAACGACCTTGATTGGTGTGTATCTAAAGTCAAAAAATCTAATTGGAACATATTTTTCTATCAGCCTTACATTCCAAAATTGCCTAACCAGTCTCTTTTCAAAACAATGGTTGATAGGCTGAGAGAAGGATTTAAGGGCAGCCGTCCATAACTCTGGATTGGAGACTCTTGTTCCTATAAAACTGGCTCACTTAAAATTTTTTTCAAGGGTATATTGAAGATGGATTGAGAAGTTGACTGATATGTGACTAGATACATAAAAGCCATATTTTTTGTATTTGTTTCCGAAGTACAGGTAAAAGCGTAACTTTCCAAATTTTGTCTGAACGATGTTGGTCTATTCACAACTTCATTTTACGCCGCAGAATTTAATTTTGTGTGTTGAAGCGTTTTTCAATCGACCGGATGTTTCATTTCTCGTTTATCGGAAATAACATCAGAGGTTTAGCAAATTTATCTAAATTAAGCAGGCACAGAAAGCATAAATGGTACAATTCAAGTAACCTTCTTTTTTCAACACAGCTTTATATTAACAATGAAACTAATGTCATGTTTATATTTTAGTCCAGCCATTTTAGAGCATTTGTAATTGCAATTGAGAAATAAATCGTTTATGGATGCATAAATTTGGTATAAGGCGGGGAAGTACATAAAAGTTAAAAAAATCCTTTTCCTTTAACCAACATTATACTCGATTGTAATATCTGTTGCGTTATGTAATCATTTTAAGGGATGCGATAGAGATAAACTTGGATTAAAACATATATTATGCAATACCAAACAGAAAGTTAAAAACGTGCATGACCAGGCTTGCACAAACTCTCTCTCTCTCTCTCACACACACACAAACTATTCACCGGAATATATTCTTATCATGTAAAAGTATATTTATCTTGTTTGAACGAGGATTAATGATTTTGTATAGAACACCCTCCGCTGTGCGTTCTAACTTTTTGATTTTTTCTCTTTACATCACTTGGAAATTCGCTTGATTGAGGTGTTCAACTATTGCCCATACGTTCTTTATTAGGCCAGCTGTACGTTATCTAAAATTTGCTTGAATTCGATTCTTTAACAATCGGCTAGTTTGGCCTACATAGCCCACTAACCAGCTAAAGCATTTGTATAAGTAAACAATATTGGACTGTTTGATTGCAGGTATGGTATCTTTTTCATTTAGGTTTAGCAGGCGCCTTTATTATAAACAGGCATCAATTTTGCATTAGGCATACGCTAAGTCACTGTATTTTTAATTCTTCGAGGTCTTTCGAATGGCGCCTCTCTTTTTAAAAGTATACTGACATATATCATATTTTTGTTGCGTGCGGCTGCATTTCTTTATTTGTCATTGTTTATGCTAAATATTTCCTTCAACAAACCTTTAGGAATATCAATTTTTTGAAAACCGCCAGTTCTTGAAAGTGTGAACTTGCAGATCGTAATTTCTCTATACTGTAGGATAAATGGCGTGTAGAATTTCTCTTTTGGGAAGTTGGAACAGCGCTGTAGAACTGGATAAACTGTTCCATCTATGACCTCTTTCGACAAATTGTCATTTCTAGACTGCCTTATTCGTATGCCAGTAGCGGTATGTCAAGGAAATGCGGTGCGTTTGACTCAGGGGTTTCAAACTTGCAAGTAAACTGAATGTGAATGTTATCGTTGTTAACATTTTTAAGCATGTCTTATGTTTTGACGTCTTCATTTATTATTATTACGATGTCAACAACCTACTTCGGATATGCATGGCTTTGTATTTTGTAAATAAGTGTTACAGCATTACGTTGCCCAAAATTATCTCGAAAAAACGGGACACACAAGGTATCGAACATAAACTTAAATTAATTAAACGTACTTATTATTAGAATACTCATCTATAACTAATGAACCAAATGACTAATGATTATTAAAAAGAAAATATACTTGCACTATTTGAGACGGCATATTGTGAGAAATAAACAAATTTTATTTGTTAAATATTGTTGTTAATTTAAATAGTACGTGTGATGAAACCCAAGCTAAATATGACACAGAAAACGCTTGTGCGTTATATCCATGAACAGTTACTTGTGTCATTTCTGAAAATGTGTAATGAGTATTAATTGTCTTAAGTTGTACTTAGCTAATATTGTAAAGAGAAGGACAGCAGACAAATGTCAGTGTTATGTTGTACTCACAAATTTTGCTTGAATGATTGTGCGCGAAATTAAACTAAAACCTTGGTCTAGATGAATTTTTTGATTAACCCAAAACGAAAACTTTTCTTAACTTTATAAAAATACCACGAGTAAATTGTAATGTTATACTAAAATGTAATTATATAAATTAAAAAAAAATTACTTTAAGAAGGGACATTGTAAATGCACCATGCTATATATATATATATATATATATATATATATATATATATATTTATATTTCTAATTAGGAAGAAAGAACACATTAATAACAAAGTGGATAAAGGCCATTTATTTCGTGAATACTTATCATCGCTATACAATCATACATATATATAAATTTTGGGTTTTCAATTGATTATGCTAATGGCAACAAATCTGACTCGCTTTTACTCCTGTTTCTTATTTTGGCTGGTTGGTAAGTGTGTATGCGTTTGTGTTTGTGTGTATGCATGTTTGCATGTAAACACGCAATTTGTTTTCCCTTTATATATGTTTATGCATAGATGTATGAATAGTTAGCAAATTATTTACAAACGAAAGATTTTTAATAAACCAGCCTTGGAAGCTTTGAGGTCACATATTTAATTTTGATTATAAAAGGACTGTTTTTGAAATTCTAATAATATATTACTTTATGCTTATATTTATTTAATGATATAATTATGAACTAAAAAAAATTGAGCATCCATAATTCAAAAGGACACATACCGAGGATGAAGTATTAAGACGGAACCCATAATTATTTCTCACGATGCATCTGGTCGTTGTTGACGATTTATCTGGCTCATTTATGTTGTGCAGACGAGGAAATGTACAATTTAATTCAAGCTTGCGAACTAGAGATCAACAACAATTCTATTTAACATTAGCCTTATTTATCATACGTTTTATTTCACACAATCAACAATTTCGTCTATGTGTCAACGCATGTTATCAGATTGCTCTAGGTTTTATTTAAAATTTAATTTTATATAAAGGTGGGCCTGCGATTTATAATTAACGGTTCTGCTTAAGCATTTGATTTCTTGCAAAGTTACAAAAAAACACACTCCCGTCATTTACTTTTTCTCTATATCTAGAATGATATCTGCTTCGATTATAATTAAAGATGATTCCTTCGAGTAATTGACCAGATTAAAATAGAAAAACACTTTCTCTATTTCCATTTTTTAGTCAAGTACATTTTTAAGTCTTTCATAATATTGGCAAAGAGAGATTTATTATGTATTTTGATTGCATTACGTAAGATATCAGCATTTATATTTCGAGATATCGCATTATTTCCCTTAAAATTCGATTTTTGTTGTCAACAGATGCCAGTTTTCAGTTAGAAATAAATCGCAGTATCTTTTCATTATTTGTGTCGAAAATTAAGTTCAAAACTAAAATTAAAATGTCAGTCATGAAATGTGAAAATGACAGCTATAAAAATATGTCAGAAAATAAATACTGAGTATAATCTTCTTCCAGTACACATTTTAAACCAGCACGTTATTATATTTTATGACATAGATTTAGCATTGAAGGTTAATAAATTCTGCAAGAAATGATTATAACTGTGAATTTGTTAGGGAATTTTAATTTTTTTAAATAATACAAATTTTTTATAAAATACTTTTGTCCTTTAATATTTATATAAGTTATAATGACAGAATTGAAAATATTTGTACGTCAAAAAATTCAAATTATTGGATTGAATAAATTGATTGAAAGTGGAGAAAATTAAAAAAATTAGTTATTATCGCGACCTCATAAAAGAAATGCTGCCAAAGTGTCAGGCAAATTAAACTTTGATGAGATTTGAATTTCTGCTTTATTAAAGCATCAAATTTATAGCTTTCCACCGGGCGACGTTGTTAACTGTGGAAGTTCGAAACGCTTCTGAATCTAATCCTGCCATTTACAACAAATAATGAAGTAAATTGAACTGATGCATTTCAGGTTTTAAAACTTGTTATAATTTTTATGATACATTTATTATTGACACAATCCACGTTTTCAATTTTTGATTAATTTAATGATTTATTCAAAACAGAGAAACACTTCAGAAAAATATTGGCCTAGTCTGCATAGTTATCGTGCGGCAGAAAAATTACTGTCAGAAAAAACGGTTTAGAGAAAATTAAAGGACAAAGCCGCATTTACAATATTTAATACCTCGTATATATATATATTCTTTGTTAGAAATTAAACGAACATTAGTTATTCGAACGGTGATAACAAATAATATAATCAATCACATGAGAGATTCTGAACAAACGTTTGCCAGTGTAAACTAAAAATTATTTAGTGTAGAAAAGGAACTTTATCCAGTAGACCAGTCTTCTATCATCACGTACTGTTCAGAATTTACCACGGACATGGCTCGAATCCGGGCACGTCTGCTTCAGAATCTGCTCCTCTATCCACTGAGCCACCCTGTCCTTGGAAATTTCTGGAGAGTACGAGATGCGTTCTCAATAATAACAAAACCGTCTATTAAATGAATTGCCTTTTAAGTGCGGATGGGTGGTTCAGTGATTTGATCACCAGATTCCGAAGCTGAGGTTCTCAGTTTCGAGCCCATTTCGAAGGCGAAACTGGTCTTGTGGACGAATTGTCTTTTCCACACTTTGTTGGCAAGTTTATTACCAGGCGCTGATTATGACCTTGAATTTAGGAAACGCGTCATTACGTCTGCCTGAAAGAATATGTTCTATTTGATGCGAATGATTAAATAACACAAAATTGATTTTTACCTCATGCCCGAAAGCAGAATTAATATCATTTCTGGCACCAATCGCGAAATCAATGACACCTTCAAGAGTATTTGAATAAAGAGCCGTGTGTTCAATTCGTGTATCCATTCAGCTGACCCAAACCATAATATTTTGGCGCGTTAGTTATTACATTTTAGCTGTCATTGCTACCAATAAATGCCACTTTGATTCTATCTCGATTTCCACAAGGCTGGCTTCTCACACATAGTCGGTTTTTACAATGACCCGAAATGAAGCAATAGTGCATATGTGGCCAATTTGAAACATAACAGAAATTCATCCAGTGAACAAAATAAAATAAAAAGACCTGTAAGCAGTTTTTCCAGGGGTTTGGCAGTATTTTGTATATTTTGCCTTTTCTTGAATTGGTTAGCCGATATAACGACGTAGTCCTGTCTCTATCTGGAATACGAAGATTGAGTGTTCATTGCAACGATTTCAATCTTTACGATAGTTTTATTTCATTTAGTGTTAAACTTTGGTGTATTTTCGGAAGCATTCCTATAATAAGGTGTTTAAAACTGCTTAAAACAATTGGTAACCTAATTAGTGTTATTTAAAACGTTCTCTATTTAATGCTCTCCATTTAACCAAACTTCAGTTTCTTACAATTTATTTGAAACAAGACCTACTGTAAATCGGATGGACTAGATTTTCTAGTCCAAGCCTTTAAAAAAGTAAAGTTTGCATGTAGTTTATACATCTTGTTTTGCTAGTCATAGCCTGGCATAATTGTTTCGGCCGACGTAAATTTGACACTGCATGATGAGGACGAACACATAACCCCGGTCAGAGTCAGATCAGCTCTGCGTATATCTGTCGTTCATATCCACATCTGAACAGTCGAAGAAGATCCAAAGCTTGCTTTGTGATTCCATGCAACCTAGCAGAAATCAACAGTGCCAACTTTAACCATTAAAAACTTGAAGACAAAATTATTTTTAGCCACACAATTCTGACCGTACATAGAATAAACTGAAATACAAACTGTAGAATTATATCCGTCGCGAAACATTAAAATTTACACATTTTTAAAAATCAATTTTAAAAATGGCGTGCAGTTTCAAGATTTCATACAGTTTTCTTGAATTCTAGACAGTTTTTTCACTTTTTCGACCGAAAATTTGAAATGTTCATAAATTTAAATTTCTCTAACATTGACCAATTTTTAGCATATAATGATTAAATTGTATTTGCCAATTTGTGTAAGTAAATAGAAACTTAAATTAAATTTTGCCTAAAAAATTACCTAAAATGCAATAGAAGTTTTTTTGGTCTGCCGAAGAATATTTAATTTTTATTTTCTATTTCCTGGAAAATTATAAACAATTAATCAAAACAATGATTACGCGTTGTTATCAACAGCAAGTTTGCGAGCATCAAGTAAACACCAGTGGTGGGACTAGCGGTTATTTTGCTATGTTCTTCGACGACTAATTAAATACAATAGGATTGTTATTTACTTCAAGCTCGCAAAGTTGAATTAAGGAATTGTTACCATCACCAAAGCAATCTGCAAAACGTTAATGTTCGTGATTGCATATAAATTGTCCAGCCGAAATTTGTTCGCAAGTATAATGTATACGATACTACTAGAGGTGAGAGCCGCATATCTAATTTTTCTTTCCTTAACGAATGCATTGCGTTTGGATCCTCGCTCGTCAGTTTACTGTCATACTCTGTCGTGGAAGTTCGAAACGGGTCAGTACGTGCGCCTGGCGCTAGTTTTGCTATGTTGTTCGAAGACTGGTTAAATACAATGGGATTGGTGTTTACTTCAAGCACGCAAACTTGATTTAAAGAATTTTCTGATTTTCTGCAATCGGATAACTGTTTCATAAGTAGTAGCAAAATAAATATGAAAATAATGTACATTAAGTCCAATCATCGATTTCATGAGTGGAGATAACATTCTACAAGTAAGGTCTAAAATCTTGATATAAACACCAATCCCACTGTATTTAAACTGTCGCATAACATAGCGAAGTCTACAATCGACATTGCCAGCGAAGTGAAATACGTGCGAGACAACTATAGATGAAATTCGCATATATAATTTTGCTTTACTTACATATACATTGCGATATGATTCTCGCTAGTCAGTTTGACCTTGTTCTCCGATGTTGAACATGGATGAACTAAACGCGTCAGTTTGTGTGGCTAAAATTTGTTTGAACATGCTGTGCGACTGTTCAAATACAATGGAGTTGGTGCTTATACCGTTCTCGCGAACTTGATTTTAATAATTGAGGTCAATGTTTTGGGATGGATTATAAGCTAGTTGAGAACTAGGCATTAGTTGCTCTTATTAGTAAAACAAAAGATTTTTTGGATGAAGGAATTATTCGCTGAATATTTATATATGTGATGACTTTAACAAAACTAAAATTATAATGCTTGTAAAATGGAATGGTATGAAGATAGAAATGTAACTGACTGTACCTAGTAAAGTATGCATATTGTAAACAAATTATTAATTAGATAACGAACCAGATCGACAACATGATTGAATTTCGGCTATTAGTTTAAGGTTTGTAAATCTATTTCAGGTAATCTAACTAGATACATTGCCTTTATTGGAGAAGACACATCCCCATATTTAACCATCGACGGAGATACTAGAAACAAAAATGCTTGACGCTCGTAACATCGGCTTATCTTGATTTCTCTCATATTCGTAGTATATTTAAAACCAACAAATAACAAATGGAGTAGTAGATAATGTTTGTGGCGGAGAACTAATATATGTACAACTATGTATTAGGTGATGCGAACCTAATAACAAATTAGTTCAAATATGACCAGAAGGACAAAACAAGGATAGCATGAACGGAAAGTAAATGAATGAGACATTTCAGACAACCATAAATAAATTCAAGTCATCAATAATCTGTTTTTCTTGTGATGATGAAATTTATTTATTTCTTTTGAAACGAGAGCTTATATTTAGTTAAAAATAATTTTTAAAGGCAGAATAAAACTTTATTTATCAGCTTAGGAAAACGTTTGTCTTACTTTCACTTTTATTTATTAGAAAATAAACAGATTCACTTTTTGAAAAGTATAAGGAAAGCATAACTAACACGCAGAGAGATAGATAGAGAGATAGAGAGAGAGAGATTGGAAAATTTTTAATCAGCGTAGTTGATGTGCGCAAACGGTCCAACGTTTTCATATTTCACACCTTTAATTTCGAATTTCTGTTTTGCTTGCTTTACGGAAATATATGCTTATATTCGCCTGAAAACACTTGATAAGATAAAAAATATTGTACCTGAGGAAATTAATTTTAGAATTTTGCATCTGGGAAGGATATGCAGACTTTTTAGTGCAATCTACATTTCTGACATAAAATTAGCCAACTTACACAATAAAGCAGTTCTACCTTCAATTGCAGGCAATGACGCACGTTTGTAGAATGTCAAACCAGATGATACCATGGTAGTGTAAAATGGGAAATGTGAAATCAGAGGCCTTTATATACATAACGGTATTCATTCAATTCATACCCGGATCGTAACTTATAAAGTATACGCAACCAGTTTAAATTATGTATTGCATAATACTTAAAACGCATTTCCCTGTGTGGATCGAGTTTTGTGCTACCTAGCTGAAGATGATATGCACTTAGTTTAGTAGAGAGATGTGACCACCTACATGGAAAATAAGATACGTGAGATCACAGAAAGTATACTAATGAATTGCTCCAACCAATAGTTTCACACGCATGCACAAACTCTCACATACACCGCATCAACAATGAACATACCATAATTCATATAGCTAAATATTTAATTGAAAGTAAATTTAAAATTTGAAAACAACTTCTTTTTCGTTGACGCTTATCCGACTTCAGCCTGGAAAAAACAATCTATCAGACCAATTAAAATTGCTTTCATACTATTGTTTAGCTATATAAAGTAAGCAAACTGACTAGTGAGGATCAAACCGCATTGCATATATATAGAAAGCAAAATTAGATATGCGGCTCTCAAATCTAGCAGTCTCGCACACATTGAACTTGGCTGGAAATGTCGGCTGCACAATTTCTATGCAGTCACTAACATTAACTCTTTCTTTAAATCAAGTTTGCGTGCTTGAAGTAAACACCAATCCCATTGTATTTAACCAGTCATCGAACAAAGTAACAAAACTACCGCCAGCTGCAACGCACTCAATAATTGATTGCGCGGGTGGTGGTAACAATTCTTTAAATCAAGTTTGCGTGCTTGAAGTAAACTTTGTTCGATGACTGGTTAAATACAATGGGATTGGTGTACTCAACACCTAAGCTTGATTTAAAATTATTCCTACCGCGCAATCAATTATTGTTTAAATTGTATTGACTAACATTAACTATTTGCAGCTTTCGCCACATATACATATATAGGTTATACAATTTAACAATAATTGATTGTGCGGGTGGTGGTAACAATTCTCTAAATCAAGTTTGCGAGCTTGAAGTAAACGCCAATCACATTGTATTTAACCAGTCGTCGAACAACATAACGAAACTACCGCCAGCCGCAACGCCCTGGCGCGTTTCGACCTTCCATGATCTACATCATTGTTATGCTGTTTGACGACTGGTTAAATAAAATGGGATTGGTGTTTACTTCAAGCGCGCAAACTTGATCTAAAGAATTGTTATCACCACTCGCGCAGACAATTAATTTTAAGTTGTATTATCTATATATATGTGTTTGGCGAAAGATACAGAAAGGTCATGCTTGTAACTGCATGGAAATTGTGCAGCTTACATTTCCATTCACGTATAATGTATGTAAAACTACTAGAGGTGAGAACCGCAGATCCATTTTTGCTATTCATATATAGGAAATGCGGTTTGATCATCGCTAGTCAGTTTGACGTCGTACACGAATGACGATCACGGAAGCTGGAAACGCATCACAGCGTGCGCCTGGCTGTTGTTTTTTAATGTTGTTTAACGACTGGTTAAATACAACGGGATTAATGTTTACATCAAATTGGAAAACTTTATTTAAAGTATTGTTACCACCACCCGCGCAATCAATTATTGTTTAAAGTTAGCAAATGTGGCGAAAGAGCTGCAGAATGTTAATTTTCGCGACTACAAGGTAATATTGCAATCAACATTTCTGGTTAAGTAGAATGCATTCCAGACTACTAGAGACGAGGGACGCATATTTAAATCTGCTTTCCTTATAATGGCCCAGCATTTTGACTCACGTTAGTCAGCTAGACGTGCTCTTGTGATGAGCACAAAAGATCGAAATGCGTTAGTAGTTTTACTAAGGTACATGCAAAAGATTTGTGTTTATTTCATGCCCGCAAACTTGATTCAACCAAAATTATATGCAATATTTTCTACTGAATACAAATATATATATATATATATATATATATATATATATATATATATATATATATATATATAATAAACATTTAATAATGGTGCTTGAATATATGCTTCCGTTTAAAATGCAAATGTAATTCATCAACTAGAACGATTTTTTTACATTTAAAAATTTATCAAGTATTCCTTGGAATTTCATCTACCGCTGATTCAATAGGACGCATGTGGTTTAGAAACTCATAATCAATATATATTTCTCATTAAATATATTATATATATATATATATATATATATATATATATATATATATATATATTTATAATGTCCTCTGTTTTTGAAAATAACGCAATATATATTTTATTATGAAGAGAAAAACCATTCAATAACAATGTTGGTGATGAAATGAATTGCCTTTTCTACATTACACAAATCATAGTTTACACTGATAAATTCGTGAACATATTAGGTATATATTATATCAAGATGAAAACCTTGATTTGTTTCCAGAACTAAATAAATCAAGTTATCGATATTGATATAAACACCTGTCCCGATATATACATACATTCTATCAGTATTAACTTAAAATTCTATGGTGTAGAAAAGGAAATTCATCTAGTAGACCGGTTTTGGCTTTATTGGGATCTCATCCCGTTCTGTTCAGTATTTTCCGTAGACAGAGCTCAGACCTAGAAACGCCTGCTTCTGAATTTTTTGCTCTAAACACAGCCAATATGCCGCATAAAATATTCAACATTCGTTTATGTGAGTGACAACTAGTTTGATTTTCAACTTTTCTTCGATTTCTCGTTGCTGGTTATTTCGCTTTTATTTGTTGTACATACACAAATGTGTCTACGTGCGTATCTTTGTTCGTATAGAGGCTGTTCGCATTTTATTGTAGAGTGATGCTTGAGATCTTGTTATTTTTGCAATAATAGATTTAGTTTTGACAAAATGTTCGCTTTGTAGGCTATTTCGGTGTAAATTTTGTCTTGCGATTCGCCGTGCCCTATCATTTATTATTGTACCACGGAAACTACTTACAAGATATAGTATTATAACGGAAATTAAGACGTTCATACCCTATTAATCAAATTAAAACCTAGGATTTTAATAAATGCAAGATTTTAGTGTTTTTGATTGTTCTCAAAATTAACCGGCCATTGTCCACTTTTTTATTAAATGTGTTTTCTCTTAAATATATTAATGTATTGTGTATATATATATATATATATATATATATATATATATATATATATATATATATATATATATATATAAACTCTTCTTTATAATGAGACTATTTTGAATATATAATAAAATTCCTGCCATAAATCAAAAATTCAATATAGGCGCATTTATTTATTTAAATTGCACAAAAGATTTTTCTAGAGACAATTAAAATGGATAACGTAGCATGCTTGTTATGGATATTTGCAGGTTTAGTTTTCGAGCACTTAACTACGAATCAGAAACTCTTACTTGCATCCACCAAACGTTTTCGATGAAATAATTTAATGAGGACAGGTGTTTGGATCAAAACTGTAGCCTTGGCTTGAATAATTGTTATCACCGCCCGCGCAACCAATGCTCATGTATTTATGTAAAAGTTAAATTCAATACCACGTCCCCAGGTAGGGTGATGTCTGTTAACAGATTGGAGGTGATTAGTGGTTATTTTATGTCTGAACGGATGCCATATGGGCTACACCTAAATAAAAGGCTAACGAAGAAACATTATTTAGTACATAATTGACAATTGTGTAGTATGTGGAGGGGCGGCTCAGTGGGCAAAGCAACCGATTCCGAAGCAGACGTGTCAAGGTTGGTTTTCTGTCCACGGCAAATTCTGGACTCTACGCGATGAGTTCCAAATAAGTTCGGAACTGTTCGACTGGATGAATTGCCTTTTCTACATTACACAATGCTTAGTTTATACTGACAAATGTATGTGCATAACGAACAATTTTTTTATTAAGCAATTGAAATGAAAATATTGCGCTGTCCATGTTTTATAATGGAAAACTGATTTGCGCCATTTGTCATCAAAAGCTAGAACATTATTATCTTCTTTTCCAATTTTAAATATAATATTCGGATGCTACTCATTGAATATATTGATTTGTTTACTGGCATGCTCTCTCACCAAAAAATGAATCAAAAACATAGTGATTTTACAGTTCCACTTCACTTAATAAATCAAAGTTAGTTCTTTCAAACATGCACATAAACCAATCGACCTTGATGGAGGTCAGACTGGGACTCAATCCTAGACCATCCTTCTATCTGCATAGTTGACAACTAAAAATGGATTAAGTATCCAAAAAGCATAAACTCACTAACCTCTTCAACTGCATTCCACCCAGTTTAATATTTGTGAAATAATCCCGTAATTACAGACGTCAATTTTCAATAGATTCCTTTAGAAGGACATTAGCAAATAATGGCCCGACTTCAAACGAACACATCATATGATTTATAAGTTCAATATATCAATTATAACAACGAAATCAAGGGAACATTTAAAACTGTGCACAAATAACTGGTCTTTCACAGGTTTTAATAGGTTAGCCAACTATTTCGACAATTCATGCGTTGGCGTATTTTTTAGGAGCACAATTGGTCTCACCGGAGTGCCATGTATGTATGTTATTGGTAAAGCATAAATTATCGGTATTTGTGCTCAATCCGGCCTCAGTTGTTTATGTTCAGCATGCACGTACCTTCTGTCTTGCAGAAAGTAGGACAAATACGTCGAAGTGACTTTCTTGGTTTTCTCTGTTGAACAGAAATCCAAAAATTGATTTAAGAAGCATAATAATCAAGATCAATCACACAAAAGTCAGATCTTTTATCCAGTGAACGAATAGTATGATCACTGTCCTTGTCGAATTGTGGTAACGCAGCCATGTGCGTTTTACTCACCGGAGGTTTCATTGACTGTGACCAATTTTTATATTGATGGCAAATGTAAACAAGTTATAATTTAAACTATCTAGGTCTCTAATTGTTATTCGATTTTAAATCATAAAACTGATAGA